>PQWD01010378.1:0-10430 GCA_019425675.1 Leucinodes orbonalis
CTTGTGTCAACATTGAAACAGAAAATAGTTTGCAGCTTTGGCGTAAAGCACACGTTTGTCTCTAAACTCGAGTTATTTGCGGAAAGCTTTTAGCTTTACGGACACACGCTTATGTATTGTGGACGCTTATTCACATCGTTTAAAAATAGTTGTTCGGTTTCGATTCAGTTACAGTTTTAGCTAGTGCATTTACATTTTGAATGAATTTACTTCTGAAATCATATATTTTTCGTTTATTTGTTCTACAGTCTTCCGAAACTATTATTAAATAATTATGAGTGCATTGAGTAACACGCGTATTATATACCTATACTAAGTATGTTAACAGTTTATCACAAATTGTGTATTAAAATTAGGTACCGCTACTCTATATTATTTTAAGTGTTCAAATCTCGAGATTTTAGGTTAAAAAAAACAAATAGGTATGTTGAAGGGGTTTGTAAAGTAAATCAATTATTTTGTGTTTCATTTTATATATTTTTAACCATAACTACTCGTGAAAATATTTCCTTTGGTTTCAAATCTAAAAACCGTCAACCTATTTTAATACATTGAATAGTAAGTTTTCAAATTATTGATAGTAAAGAAATTGCACATAATGATATCTGTATGAACAATCTTAATGAATTAAAACCCGTGTATGTTGATTGCAGTGACACCATATGACGCACAAGTGCTCGGCACTTCGGTCCACATGTGTCGCTGGTAAATGAAAAAAGAAAACCTCAATACCCGTAAACAAATAAAAGCTCTACACCAAACATCTTAAAGTGGATAATCGTCTAACCATGTAAAATGTACCAGGTGACATACGAAACTCTGTTTCGACTTGATTGAGCATAAAAAAATGGGTTACACGACACTGTATTAAGTTACATTTTAATATCATTTGTAAAGACTTGTAGCCTTTGAAGGCTGTTGCATTTATATTGAAAGTGTTGCATTTCAATGCCACGATAAGTGATATTTAATTGCCCATTTTAATTATAATTAGTACCCACGTCATACTATGGTACAAAATATGATTTAAATAATTGATATTATCGTCTTTTTGGCCCACAGTGAGGACAAATAGAAATTTTATGTCATTTCGTTGGAAATTTAGAAAATACGCAACTAATAAAGCCTTATGTTTAATGCACCTAGATGACCGGAATTCCAACACGCAATCCTCACAAACCGAGTAAGTTCCTTGACATTACACCAAGCACTAAGTTATTATTACGAAGTAAATAATGTGTTACAAATATATACTACAGCGCTACAATGTACGCTAAGTGTTAAACAAAGTAACCGTTCGCCTATTGAAGTAACTAAATATGAATGGTCGGTTCATTCACGACATTGCTTACAAACCGTTTGTTAAAATAATAACAAATTTTCCAAGAATCGTTGTAACTTTAGTCGGACAGGAATTGCGATGTACACATAGTTGGGGCGCAGTTTTGGAAACATCCTGCGTTGCGCGATCAACAACATGGGGATGTGCCCATGACTGTGTGTGTGCGGACTCCCAACATCCTGTATCAGCCTTTAGAAAACATACCTAAGAACTTGTCTAATCTTAAATGAACCTTACTTTAAACGATGTTTGCAATCATTTTGAATTCGCGCCCCTTTACAAGTTTGAAAATTCTGGCGACCCTTGCGTTGTAGAAAGACAAAGAAATAATTCAAAGACTACGTTAATTTGTTTTTTCTATTGTGATGTATTTATCTTTAATTCAAATCTAAAAGTAAGTTCGAGACAAGTTGGTGAAGTAACGTGCGTACGTCAGTAGATCTGACTGATGTCATTACAAATAAAAGAAATTCTTCTAGATTTAGCTGCTGATGGCATGCTTTAAATGGAATTTTATTTGCAAAGTGTCGACGTATTTGGATGGAAAGAAAACTCGAATATCCAGAGCTGACAGTGGAAACATTAAAACTATTAATGACATTCGCCACTTCATGTGAACTGACATTTTCTGGAATAGTAGACATCAAACTAAAAAGAGAAATAGACTGCAATTCGAAATGATTTGATTATTAACGTTTTAAAAATAATACCACGATTTACTAAACTTTTAAAAAATAACGAAGCCCATCCTTGTCACTAAAATTGCGTTTTTATTGTAGTTTAGGACCGTGCCTTTTTCTATCAGCCAGCGACCTCCAAGTAAGGCATTGCGACCTCCGTAGGGGCCACGATCCATAGACTGAAAAACACTGCTTTAAAAAAAACCTTTGTTAGGTACATCAATCCAGTGGTAGTTTAATTTGATGGTCATTAGGTGCTTCTATGGGCCCAAATACATTTTTTTTGACTTTAACTTATCTAGTAGTTAGGCAAGTTACTTTTAGATGTTTCATCGATGTCAAAAAAACAATTTGCTTCCATGTTCACCCTTCCCAGTGGCGTGCACTCCATATATGCAAATAAGCAGTGCATACCTGTGCGTCGAGACAACCCGGAAAATCTCCAACTTATTAAACGATTTCTACTTATCGCCCATTTTCCTCTACAGATTTGGAACTATAGGCTCACTACTGTTATCAACAGCACTCATTTGTCAAAATGCAAATTATTTATTGTTTTTGCGATCAGTGTCTTTCACTTTGCATAATCTCTGTGCACGTCACTGACCCTTCCGTTATTTAAACGGCCAGTTGTGGAGTTATAGGTAATCTTTTTTAGCTATAATGAACGGACAGTCAGTGCGCTCACCTGGTGGTAAGTGATACGCCTAACATGACAGAAGCAGTGTTGAAGGAAATTAATAACAGTGGTAGTCATTATTTTTCCGTCAACACTGCTCTGCGTCCGGCACCCAAGACGACAGATGTTAGGTCTCTTATACTCAGTTATGTATTTGTTACTAGCTACAGTGCCCTTATCACGAAATGTGCAAACACTCCTTTTTTACGGGATGATATCTGGCACTGTGGTACCTACCTAGACGACTCAATACCGAGTCTAACACTAGTCATCAATCAAGATTAAATGTGTATTTTTTCTGGATATATGTTATCTAAGTCTATTTGTTTACGGTTTCCTTTAGGTATTTTGACTTTTGTTTCGCCATTTTGTCTAAATATGTCCAAATGAACATGGCGAACGTATCGTTTGGTAAAGGCGTGAGTCAGAGCAGGGAGATAGCAAACAAATTAATCTTATGTGCTCGTTAGCTAGAACATTGATATGATAATGTCGCTGTTATTATGTAGGGACAAATATAAACTTGTTCATACAACGGAATATACGGGCTTGTAAAATAACCCAATAAAACAACGTTTACTGTTTGACTAGGGTCTACCTCAACGACTTTTCGGATTGAGCTGGTCCGGTGCTTATTGGCGGATTGCCAGACCCGAAATCGAGGTACGGTTTAGCTTCTCAAAAAGATGTGTCACAGTTTATGTAACACAAAATATAAAAATTAATCTCAAATAAAATATTGCTTTAATTAGATATATCTTGTCGCCTTTTGTGTTGTTTAGAAACAAGCAGAACTGATTAGAATGGCAACTGACTAACAATAGACTATGATGTTCGTATTTATTAGATTGCTAGGATAATCTTAAAATCAATCAATGCACTTAAAATGTCCCAGACGAGTTCTTTATCAGGATAATACTTTCATATGGTTCGTATAAATATGATATACGGGAGACTCTTATTAGATAATATAGGATATTTTAATGCTATTTTATTCCATACTGAACTGGATAATCGTAACGAGATAAAAAATAATTACGCCATACTTTGATAGCGTGTTATCAAATTGTTAGTAACGTTACAGAAAATCTTAGCTAGAGTAAGCTTTAAGCTTGTTACATTTAACTAAGTTTTTTTCAGAAGAATGGCCAAAATTATTAGTGATTATTAGTCACAAAAATAGATATGATACCAAATTGTTAATGACTGTGAGCAGCAACAAAATGAATGAAATAGGAAAATCCGGTCAATATGATCTGCTATACATATATTTAGAATAAGATAAACAAGGTTTAATCTACTCTGTAATGCATTACTTCATTACGGCAATACTTTCATACCTATATCATACATAAATAATGTTAAAATCTTTAGGTAACCAAATAAAATTAAGTACCAACCCGTGAAACAAAAGCTTGGCATTAGCAGTTTGACAATATAAGCGTTGTCGCCTGTATACGCCACATTGCATTGTTTACTTATGATATAAATATAATGTTCCACGTTAGACAGACGGACGGACAAAGACAATGGGCCCGTTGTTCGGCCCACCCTGAAGCTAAATACTACTCTTATATGCAACGGGTCGTTACCCCCACGCTTCGAATTAGGTGCAAAACAAACGTCCTCAAAATTATGCGCCGAAAGGATCACAGCAATCTTAGTGTCTTACACTCAACGTGGAGGGAATTATGACAAACAAATATTTCGACGGGAATCATTGATATTTTTTCAAAAGAGCTTGTTCACTGTTGAAACAATGTGGACAACAGTTAAGACGTCTAATAAAAGATACCTAACATCTTTTTCAATATAGACTTGAGTATTTAATCTCTAGTGTGATGTTTACGATTAAAAACACAATGTATTTTGTGCTGGGATTTCGGATTTTGAATGGTATTTTTAAAATCAAATGCATATAGCGGTCATTTTGAATCCTCGGGGTCACACTCTTTCTGTTAGTTTCGGGAAAGGACAAAGATCTTTGCTACATCCTATGTAAATTAACCGTTCTAAATGAATCTTGCTTGCTTCTCAATGAATGTAATGTTAGAATGTATATTCTATATGAATAAATTACGAATTTATTCATGTACCTGTCAAGTTACAGATCTATTGTGAAATATAATTATGCCCTTGTATAAACATTCGAGAGATAAAGTTGAAATCCTTTATATTATATTCTTTGATGTATCCAGCGTCCTGGTGTGCGTATGTACAGGACAAATGCTGAGTGAGTCTATTTGGTACTTATTTTTGTTAATTATATGTTTTTTGTTTGTTATACGCACGTGTGCCAAATAAATATTTCTTTTTTCTTTCTGATAGTAACTTCAACGGGGTATCTACACTCCACAGATAAATAGCAAGTAATAAACGTACTACCATGTATCGGCATATGGCAGGGATAGGACGAATGATAACAAATGGTGAACCCGAATAGGATATGCCATCCTCGTACTGAGCAGAGGCGATCTGCTGCTTCCATAACCCACTTTGCATCAAAAATAACTATAACATCTTATATTTGGTATAGATCATTGTGAATAGTGGCACACATTTTAAATAATGCGAAAACAGTTGACAGTTTTTTTACATGAATTATTAACAAAACACCTAATAAATTATTATAACCCATATGAATATACAGTTAACTAAATGTTTGGGATAAATATTATTAATAAACCAGTGTCTGATTTAGTGAAATTGGTTTATATTCTATACCTAGCAATGTAATAAAGAAGCGAGCTGTCATATAGTCATATGTTACCAGCGTTTCATCTAAAGTTAAATGTTTATATTTGTCCCTTCATAAACGGCGATAGAGCGCCAATAAAGAAATTGTGTCTAAAGAATTTTATTATTTTTATTAACTTTTACTTTGTTCTACTACTACTACTTTGTATGTTATTACGAACAAATTCATAATTAAAATAAGTAAAGCACGATTACAAATAAAATTGATATGCGTTTGTAACAGTTGTCTACCAAAGCACGGCGGATAGGCATCTCAAGCATCTAAACGCCAACCGGACGGCACCGGCTGCCGGACACAACTGATCGTATCGTATCCTCCCAAGTTCTTTCGAGGGAAGATTATGTCATGCCGGTACAGTTTGGCCTTTGCAGCGAATCAGAACTAGACGCGAGAAGGTGAAAGAATAAGGCCTTTTTGGCGATAAGATTTATTTTTTTGTAGATGACAATACTTTGTTGACAAAATTGTAATAAATATGAAAGCTTATTTATTTGGGTTGCCGCAAATGTAGCTTTTATAATGTTCGACTTAATTTTATAAATTGAAAAATAAATAATAAAATTTCTAGAATATATCGAAGCGATGAAATGTACCTAAATACAACAATTTTATGACCAGTCATATAATTACAAGTATTTTTGAATCTATAGATAATACATTACGAATATGTTCCTAACATGAATAATATGTAATGATATATGATCATACTCACCTAGCGAGGCTTCAGGATCGGAGAGGTCGACAGGAAGGCACCTCTGCATGGCGCGAGGCTCCTCCGCTTCCGGAGGCTCAGTCTTGATGCCCTCCACAGCGCCGACCCTCATCGCACTGAAAAGATAAAAAGTATTAAACTTTTTTTTGATACGGGAGCAAACGCGCAAGGGAGACACCTGATGGAAAGTGTTCACCTCCACCCATGAACAACGGAGACACCAGAAGAGATTACGGTGCGTTGCTTGCCTTTTAGGAAGGAATACGTTCTTTTCTTAAAGGTTCTATGTCATATTTCTGGAAATACCGCTGCTGCTTTTGTACTGCCCGGGGACGAACCCGGAACCCTTGGTGTTGCAGTCGACATTCAACCACAACACCAAATGGTCGTCAAAAGTATAATGCGAGAGCCACTAGCGCTGGCCCCTTGTCCAGTTAAAGCTGTAAGGCGTCTGGGTTAACAGCACTAGGACAAACAACTAATAAGGCTAGGATTCTATATGTATGTTATAGCTATAAATTGACGCGTGGTTTGGTAGTAACCTAAATGATTTCCATGTGCCTGACGGTAGAACGTCGTCGCGATTCTTGAAGAGCATTGACCAAAGACAAGAACTCGAAATACATGTAATACATAAAATATTTTTATTCGACCAAATAATAATTTCGAATCGAAGCTCGGATAGCGATCGTCGCGGGATCGTTGATAATATTCCGAGCACACACCGGCCCGCTTCCGTTCACTGTTCGGACATGCGTCGCTTAAAAATATTCACCAGCTATTGAGGCAGTCGGCTGAATCTAACGATAATAATACAATATCACTTGGAGAGTAGTCTTTGTTACAAGCTGTTGAATCATTTATTGGAAATCTTCCGGAATGATGGAACTATGATTAGTTTAATTTAGGACTGTTCGCACCTTAATCAACATTTTTCAGTAAAATACATCAGCCCAACATAAATATCATAACCATATCTGACAAGTATAGCAACAGATCATCGCTGACCCTTGTCACGACAGTGCCTAATCACAAAGTGATCAATATTACCAATAAAAATGTCAAAAATCAATCGGATCCCCCTCCGGGCAATCAGGCAATCTGCTCAGCGACAATAGCCTTGTTCCACGACGCCCTTTTTATAGGTCCGGGTAACTAGGGTCACATTTATATAAGGTTTAAAATAAACACGCAATGTATGTTGGTGGCGAATGTCACTTAATCGTGTAGGTATATAACAATAAGCTTCTCGCTTAATATATTCGTATTCTTAGTGATGAGATCCTATCTCGTGTCATCATCATCAGCTCATTAAACGTCCCCACCCGAGGGACACTAGGCTATGCACCCATTACCTACCTGTAATGGGTGCAAGCCTAATCGTCCACGGGGCCAGTGCGGATTGGACGACTTCACGCAACCCTTGAACTCTTTGTAGGCGTGTGCAAATTTCCTTACGATGTTTTTCATTTACCTTAAGAGCGTCGGATGAACGTAGGTACTATCATGTGTGTTTACTTAAAATGATTGATAAATTTTTTCGTAATGACTCTTTTCTAAAATATGTGGAATAATTTATCGTTCGTTTAATATAGAAAATATTGGTGTTAAATTGTTGAGATTGCCTTAGAAACGTTTGAAATGTATCCCTTATATAGTCGGTTTAGACTTTCATAATACAGTCAAAAAATGAGCCACGGCTTACCACAGTTCTAACATTAAATCGACTTTATTTAACATTACATAATCAATTTGAATTCACCGATGGAGTGGTAATACGAGTGACCAAATAAAACAAGAATCAATTAGATAACAGCGTAAATAGCAGTATGGCCATCCCTTTTTCCACATATATGTGATAAGTTAACGATAAACATTTTATTTATTGTCATTGTTTGTGAGATAAGCCTAAACATAAACAGTACGACAGACGACTACTTATGTGTAATAATTAGTACTGTCTAGTCGATTGGTCTCCTAGTTTAATCGTGTCACAACCGTAGAACTTATACATACATGAGTCACAAAGTGTCGAGTATGCTTCACGGCTTCGTTAGTCTAATCTGGATCTGATTGCTAGTGTAATATTCATCAATTACTAAATGTATAGTAGATGACTATTAAGCTTCTTATGAATTAAACAAAGGTGGATGCTATAATAATCACTGCTGTTTGAGAGTTCGTTAACTCATCGGATGGGTGACCGATCTCGAGATCCTCCGTGGTTCCGTTTTCATGTCAAGCCCTTTTTCCCGGTTACTATCTAAGGATGTTATTCGTTAACATTTAACAAAAATCTGTTAGCTGTTATATGTGGCAAACCTGTGCCCCTGTGGAAAATCTGTGCGGATAGTGGATTCATCATCATCATCAGCTCATTAAACGTCCCACCGAGGGGCACGAGCCTACCGTATAGGGTGATTAGGCTTAGTCGTCCACGCGGGCCAAGTGCGGATTGGACGAATACACACACAACCGTCGAATCTCTTCGCAGGTGTGCATGAAGGTTTCTCACGATGTTTTCCTTCACGTAAGAGGTCGGATAACGTACATATATTTCGAAAACACATTGGTACGTGTCGGGATTCGAACCTTAGCCTACCGGTAGGAAGGCGACAGTCCACACCATTGAGCCACCGAGCTCTTTAGCCACCGACGCTCTTTCTATAGTCTGTATAGCTTTCTATAGCTCTTTATATAGGAAGGACGAGCGGATTGCTATAGGTGAAGAGACAAAGTGTCATTGGTAGCTTATACTATCAGTCATGGAAACGTTCACTTAAAAAACCTACATGTATTGAAGAATACCCTTGAGGCTTGAATCCATGTTCACCAAACCATTCATAAGCTTTTAGTCCATGACAGCCGCCTCCTAGAATGTAAGAATCAAAGAATCCAAACGTCTCAGCATGCATTAATTCATACAGTGCGTACGCCTCATGAATCGTGATTTTAAAACGTTCTACAGAAGGCATTCATCAATAAATCGCGGTTGACAAATGCGCCATCTGAATAAAAGTTACCTAACTCGAACTTAAAGGTGTTTTACATTTTCTATAATATTACTTTAAAAAACCGTGTGACGTTTTAGCTATATAAATTCTAGTAAATCCAGTTAAGAATATTAAATAAAATATGATAATCAAACTTTTTTGAAAACTTTCAGTCTAATAATTTCACCCGCATGAGTAACTTCATCATCATAGCACTTTACATGCTGAGCGTTTTAAGGTAATCGATGCTCTATTTAACGGCTCATGTATCATAATTGTCTTTGATGTTAAGTTTGTTTTCTTTTTTTCAACATCGGAAAAGAGACTGAGGACAATAACCCCTTTTAAAACATATTACCAAAAACCATTTTTGACTTAGGATCATTTTACTTCCAGGATGCGCAATGTAGAAGCTGACTTACACGTGTATGTTTATCGAACCATTCAACCGTTCGATGATTAGCCGATGCAAAAGGGCAGGGGATATTTTGGTGCGCGTGCCTCACCTGACTTGCCACGTGATTATCTCAATTGGAGGGCAGAACCCAATTCCTTACACCTCTTATTGCCTTTGCTGTCGATTGAAATGTACTATTTGTGTTTTCCCGGCTGAGGTATTGTGTCAGACGGGGAATGGTTCTGTGTCTAATGTAGATTGATGAGTTGACATTCAAATGTGTATTTGTTGTTTTGAGATGTTGGAAGTGATTGAGAATTAAGTGACATATGTTTAATCTTAAGACATTCATTTGTCAGTGGGTCAATATTTTAGGTTTTCTTCAAAAAAGCAGGCGTGATGGCGCTAGCGTGATTAAGAGTCATAATTTCACCACGATGATCTTCATCATCAGCTCATTATATCTCCACCGAGTGGCACGAGCTACCGGTTAGGGTTAGGCCTTAGTAGAACATGCGGACCAATGCGGATTCGCGCACTTCACGCACAACATTTGGAACTCTTCATAGACGTGCGCAGGATTCATGACGATGTTTTCCTTCACCGTAAGGACATTGGTTCGTTGCGGGTTTTGCAACTGGGCCTTCCATATAGGAAGGCGACAGTCCACACCAATGAGCCACCGACAAAGATGCCTAACGATATTTAAACAATAAAAAAACTGAGTCCCTAAAAATGTGTCGGTTAATTTTTGTTTAGCTAGATGACGAAAACGATAAGGAAAAACAAACGAAAAGCAATTGATAAAAATATTCGTAAAATATGACGAGGAATGTTGGTGAGAAAGAGTCAAGAGTCGTCAAAATGGA
>PQWD01010379.1:0-14511 GCA_019425675.1 Leucinodes orbonalis
CCAACTGCGGAAAAATGATGCACAATACCAACGTTGTCATGGCGATAATAGTTGGATCACTATAATAACCAATGCACAGTAGAAATAACTGGGAGAAAACACAAAACCATTTGAAAATTTATCAACTTTGAAGAAAGCATCCCGTTGCACAAAATAGATGCAGCAATTACTCAGCGCGTAGCAGTGAATCTTCACATTGAGGATATCCCACTAGATCATCTCAACGAAATATTAAAGAAGACCCAAAAGCACAAGAAACTGATGATTATAACACCATCGCAGTAATCTCCAGTTGGATGACATTTGCTTGTATATCCTGATGCCCTCAGTTGCAATGGGGTTTGCCATCATCGGTACTTTTGTCGACGTCGTGGACATTCAGCACGACAGAAGATACCAGTGCAGTTGCCAGAGACCCTGCTGCACAGCTCCCTCTTCATCGTGCTTCAAACTTAAGGGGGGAGGAGTTACATCCGCGTAACCTCTCCAGAGTACAAGGCTTAAGTTACTTTTGTCATAAGCTATTAAGATAAGGCACTTTAATGTAAGTCTAAGTTTATTCAAATAAATCACTTCTGTACTGAAAGCCAGAGCGAACGGTGACCGTTCGCGAATTCATTTGTTTTTAAAACTCTTCTCCGGCACGTAACCTGTCTAGCGTTATCTTGAATTTTAAAAAAATTGAAATTCTCATATCAGTCCTAATAGGTCAATCTGGCAATTGACAAAGCGTGTAAAAATGCCCTAAATACAGATTTGATGCACAGTCAATGCTTATTTCAAGTAGATTTTATTATACACTGACATCCACACTGCGCATCTCAACCCAACAGTGTAGTATGGGTAACTAAACAATGTACACATCTCATATCGTTTTCATTGTAACATACATATTACACATAGAAAGACGCAGACCAATCAAATACAAACAGACATGTTCACGCAAAAAAACACAAACATCTTTATTCAGTACCACTATTAAGGGGAATACTACCAACCAGAACCAATATCACGCTAACATGTTCGAGTCCCAGGAGCTAAAGGAGGTAGTGGAGGGCTTGAGGAGTGATATCAGGAGGATGATGGAGGTGCAAAGGGAGCTGGTGGAGTCTAATCAACGACTTGTCGCATGGGTGAGAGCCTCTCTGGTGAGAGAGATTACGGATGCGCCACCGCAAACCCCGTTGTCCCCACTGGCTCCATCGCCGCCGGCGACATCGCCTCCGGTACCCTCACAGGCCGGCGGGGGGCTCGAGATCACGGGAACAAGAGGAGGAGGAGGCACTATGCAACAAGGGAGCACACGAGATTGACATCAGCAGTGACGAGGAGCGCATCGAGACAGGAGCTGTGGCCGGAGTACCAACGGAGTCACCGGCGGCGGAGACAGCAGCAGCGGGTTGCTGGAGCGGAGAGGAGCAGGGTTGCTGAGCCGCAGCAGGGTCGAGTTGGGAGGCAATGCATCCTTTGCGGCTTCTTCTGCCGCACCGCATGATGAAAAGACATTTTAGCAGAAGGCATGCGGGGTATCGGGCGTGCGACTATAAGGACCCCCTATATCCTAATGCCTTTTTCTATCATACCAAGTACCAATGCGAGAAATGTCCCGGCACAATATAAGCCCACTAGGGAGACGCTGAGAGGGGTCCACGGTGTAAATTGGGATTTCGTAGATTTACCCCCTCAATAATATTATTGCATATGTGGTAGCATAGTATTTTAAAGTAGTTTATAATAAATAATTAGAAAAAAAAATTAATAAAAAAAATATAGTTATAACATTTACATTTAAGATATTGTAATATTGCGATAGTGAAACTAGGATTAATCATATCATATCAGGATATAATCGTAGTTGTAATCACGTCATTATGAAATTAAGATTGGAAAAATTCGCTAAGTGTCGGCGGTCGGACTCTTGAGTCCGGCTGCTGGCGGCGGCCGTGCTCGCGAGCCCGACACGCATTATAATTACGCATTATATAAGTAATATATATCAGTAATTAACATTTAAGATATTATAATATTGCGATAGTGAAACTAGGAATTATAGTTATAACTCTGTCTCCATTGTCTCATTCTCCAGTACATACTATGATAAGTACAAGGCTTGATTTATGGATTAAGAAATTCTGTCGTCAACCAATAAGACTCGCAAAGTTAGTTGCAGTTGTAAAAAATCATATCTACTATGAAATTAAAAGGATTAATCCATAAGAGAGTGATTTTTGAATTGTATTATAAGTTGAAATTCTGTCGTCACCAATAATTGAACTCGCAAAGTTAGTTGCAGTTGTAATCATATCACTATGAAATTAAGAAGGATTAATCATAAGAGAGTGATTTTTGAATTGTGATTATAAGTTGTAGTTTGAAATTTTAGTAGTTACCAAGTATGATGTGGGCCTTGACTAATGTGACGGAGCCGGAGGGAAATTGTAATCATAGCAGCTTCTATTAAATGAGAAATTGCCGGTGGCGGTTGCGGTGCAGCCGGTGGCGGTTGCGCAGCCGGCGACGGCTGCGGTTGCGGTTGCGTACGGGTGCAGCTGATACAAATACAACAAAAAAAAAAAAAATTTTTTTGAATTATATCAAACTAGCATTTAAGTTAGTTTATAAGGACCCATATGTCCCTTAAGTCCTATTTCCCCTTATTTCTACCTAACTCCTTCCTTACTCTTCTTTGTTTTCCTCCCTGGGTAGCATCTCTCCACGCTATCCCGGGGACTCAATTTTCCTTTCTTTTTACTATCCTCCGTCCCCTACCAAGAAGTCCCCCTGGAACGTCAACTCGAAGGCACCAGGGGGACATGCTACCATCTATCCTTTCCCCTTCCTTAATCAGTTTATAATAATATTATGAAACCATTGTAACAAAGTGACTTATTTATTATTATTTATTAAGTCACCAGGCATTGATGAAATACCGTCTGAACTGTGGAAGTACGGCGGAAGTGCAGCACAAGTTAAGCCCAGAGTGAATACTGGAATATGCCCTATTCACAAGAAGGGTTGTAAGAAAAGATGCGCGAATTACCGAGGGATTGCTCTACTGCCAACAGCGTATAAAGTATTATCATATGTGCTACTTAGAAGACTGGAACCGTACGCGGAAAAAATTGTTGGTGATTATCAGGGTGGGTTTCGGAGAAATCGCAGTACAGTAGACCAGATTTTTCTCCTTAAACAACTAATGGAGGAGAAAAAATGGGAATACGCTCAGAGTATCCATTCGCTGTTTGTGGATTTCACCAAAGCATATGACAGCATTGATCGCGGAGCCCTATATGCTATATTAAGATATTTTGCCATCCCTTCGAAGTTGGTAAAAATGATTGAAGTTGCCACCCAAGTGAGTAAATTGAAGGTCCGGATAGGAGTCGAACTTACAGCCGAATTCGATGTAAATACCGGGTTAAAACAGGGCGATGCCCTGTCGCCGATGCTTTTCAATCTGGTTCTGGAATATGTCATCAGAAGGGTGCTAGAACAGGATTCTGGACTGTGCCTAAATGGAAAGTATATGGTGGTAGGGTATGCGGACGATCTTGCCCTGCTAGGCGCGAATAAAGATGAAGTTGTGCAATCTGCAATAATACTAGAAGAGGAGGCAAAGAAGGTTGGGCTCAGAATAAACCACGATAAGACAGAGTATCTCCACATGAGACGTTATAAAAACACACGAGCAAAACGTGAAGACCTGCATGTTGGGGATACAGTCTATAAAGGAGTAAGCAGGTTCAAATATTTAGGTTGCACAATAACAGATACAAACACCAGGGATGAAGAAATAGATATCCGTATCTATAACACCTTACGCTGCAGTGCAGCCTTACACAGGGTGTTGGCGTCCAAGCTTTTTTAGTAGAAGTACGAAAATGCGTATCTACAAGACAGTTATTAGACCGATACTCATGTACGGCTGTGAGGAATGGACGCTAACGCTGAAAGAAGAGCGGAAACTCCTTGTGGCAGAGAGAAAAGTGCTCCGTAAGATTCTGGGTCCAGTCAAAAGGCCGGACGGTAGTTGTAGGGTTCGCACTAATGCTGAGATCTCGGAATTGATGTCCACACCCAATATCCTCGGCGAGACGAAGGCGCAGCGTCTTCGCTGGCTTGGCCACCTCGAGAGAATGGAGGGGCATCGCCAGGTGAAGAGAGCATACCTGGGCCAACCGGTTGGGCGGCGCCCCGTGGGCCGCCCCAGGTACCGCTGGAAGGACGTCGTCGAGTCTGATCTGCGTGAACTCCAGGTCAATGACTGGCGGGAAGTGGCGCAGGATCGACAAAGATGGCGATCTCTTGTTTCGGAGGCCAAGACTCACTTCGGGTCAATGAGCCAGCGGAGTAAGTAGTAGTATTGTAACAAAGTGAATAATAATAATAAAAAAAAAAACCTAACCTAACCTAACCTTTTTTTTTTACATCGGGAAAGGCCTCGCCTACCGCGCCCCTTGGGGAGGGGCGCCGGTTATGTGGGACTAGTGCGGCAGAGATGGAAGATGCCGCATTTACCCACTAAAACCCGATGGTGGCCTTCTCGCGCTTCAGGGGCGGGCAATGGGAATGTAGACCTACCATGTCAGCCCGCCCTGCGCTAGTGACGACTTAAATGAAGGGAGCCTCAGGCCACTGAGGACATCCCTACCTTCGCGGGGGCCTGTGCAATGCAGGCAGCGGTACCCCCCAACCACTACCTGCTGGCTCACCCCGCGGTATGCGACGACGCAGCGGCTGAACCGCTCTTGTCGCGCGATATGGCCCGCAGGCCGGCCCTTTGCCGCGCATAGTGCGCAGGAAGGAGTCGACGCCGCGCACGACGCCGACACATGACCCTCGACACCGCAGCGGTAACAGAGACCGCTGCGGTCCTCCTTGTTTGGACAAGTGGGCACGGTGTGCCCAAGCTCCAGGCACTTGTGGCACCTCAGTGGTCTGGGCTCGAGCAGAGTGATCTGCGCCGAGCTCCAGCCAACAAGGAGGCGCCGTGCCGCCACCAATTTCTTAACCGCCTCAACCGGGGCCTGGACCCAGATGGTCCCCAGCCCCCTACCACTTCTGCGAATTTCGCCGGACCGAAAATGTGCCACTTCGCAGCCAGCCACCTGAGCCGCTGCACGTAAGACTTCCTCCTTTGTTATTGAGTCATCCAGGCCGGTAACCCGCAGCTCCCTGCACTTTACCGGTCTGGAGACTAAGGCCGCCTCACCGAGGACCTGGCGAATCCTGTCCGCGAACTGGTCCGCCTTGGACGCGTCACCCCCGGGTAACTCAAGAATGCGGGCACCGGTGACGGCCTTCCGCATTTTACCTCCCCAAGACCCATCTCGCCGGGATTGACGCACTCCCGGGCCTTCGACAAAATTGACGCGTACGTCAACCCCGTTTCTTGACCTACTCGACTGAGCGTCAGCACAACGGCTGGCGCTTTAGGTACCCGAAGTTGAGGTTTCCTTTTCTTCTTCTTTTTCAGGACGAACCTTGGCCGTTGAACATTCTTTATACGTTAGTGGCTTTATCAAGCCTACAATCGATGGGCTATTGAATCACCGTTTTCCAAGTGGCAAATTTGTACCGTCAATGGGTAGCGGTTCTGGCGACAGATTGGTGCAATGGTGTCATGAAGCACCTAGTTTTGTATCCTTGTGTACTCTTCAACGGCCAAGTCACACAACATATACCATAATAATTAATTAATTGCAGTAAGGAACCTTAGACTTGGCACGACTTTGTCTTGATTTCATTACTTTTTAGAGATAATCAAGCAGCTCCATCGAGACTTGGCTAGATTTTTTACAGAATGTTTTTGGTGGATAACAATTTTCAAAAATCAACCGACTTCAAAAAGGAGGTTCTCAGTTTGACCTGTTAGTATGTATGTATGTTTGTCCGCGATTATCTCGCGTTTGGCTGAAGCAATTTCGATGCGGTTTTCGGTAAAGTATTTGTTACATTCAGAAGAAGGTTTTAGTGTTTTTTAGTTAATTTAATTATTAATTAATATAGTAACCCTGTGCTAACGCTAACTTTGATCCGCTAATCCGTTCATATAGATGTGTTTAAACTGCGATATCTCCTAAAATATTAATTTAATTCGATTGATGTAAAAATATTTTTGTTTTCCATGAAATACTTGTAATGAATATCGTATTTATTTGGATAAGAATTAATATGATGTTTATGAAAAAACCTTCGCAAACAATGCATTATATTAGAACCAATTTGGTTAGCAATAAAAAGGTTATAGTGGGCTATCTTTGAAAGATAGACACATGCTGTCGCAGACTTTTTTTTAGAACTTTTAAAGTGGAACAAAACTGTCATACATGACTTTTGCGAAACTTTAACTGTTTACGCAGCGCACGTAGCCAAAGCTCTCAGTAGGAAAAGAAACCCTGCGGTTTTATAAAACATTCATCCTTATTGCTCTTACTGCACTCAGTGTAATTATATATAGCCTATAGCCATTACCATCTCTATCATAAGGGTACATGCGGCCTGTATAAGTTACTAAGAATAAGTTTACTAGGTGGTAGACTCGATACTGAGTCGTTTAGTTAGGTACCGCCGCAATGCCAGATATCGTCCGTGAAACAGAAGTATTACGTACTTTTGTATTTCGGGATGAGGGCACTGTAGCTAGTAAAATTACCGGGTATAAGAGACCTAACATCTGTTGTCTCCGGTGTCAGGCGCAGTGCAGCACTGACGGAGAATTTATCAGTTGTTGGTTCCTTAAATGCCGCTCTGCCATTGTCAGGCGTCTCACTTACCATCAGAAGAGCGTCTGGAACGTTTTAAAAATATATGAATAATTGTTTGGAGAGCCTAATAGCATGAGTGTTTTTACGATGTTTTGATAAGCGAACTTCTTTGTGCTCATCTGTTTCTGAAGCACGAGCAGCGCGCTGACGATAGTTTCGTTCTCCCTTACGCGACTATTTCTTTATGCACCCTTCATTTTTTACCTAGGTCCGTAGGCAAACCAAATAGTAACTAATATGTCAAAGCCATAATTGCAAAACTTATCAAACGAAAAATAAATTTACCGGGCAATAAAGATTATCCCTAAAAACTATCACTTATTCACTTTATAAACTAAGGTAACGAAATCATAACTAAAAGTTAATTACAAACCTATCACCCCGCCGCCTTCAAAAAATGAACTTAAACGAATAAAATAATTTCTTTTATATACGTCACCTCTATTTTAATTTTGAATAAGAAAAATATGTATTAACGGTAGTGATATAAAATAATCATTAACTTGTTAATATGAACGTAATACTTATACTATTTGAAGTCGGCCAAACCAACAAAACCAAAATGAAAGCTGCTACTTAGAGAAAACCATACGACTAAATATTAAACCAATCATTCCTCAAGCTTAGCGCTTGCACACCAGTGAGCACTTGCAATTGCATTCGCTGAAGGTTGCAGAGAAGTTATCGTAATCATGCATTCGTGTCAAAGCGAAAACACCAAACACTTTTTAAAGAGACGGTCGGGCATCTAAAGAATTAAATGAAACAGCGTTCGTCGTTCTCTTGAAAGTTGGTTTGGCACCGACTTCAAATAGTATAAGTATTACGTTCATATTAACAAGTTAATGATTATTTTATATCACTACCGTTAATACATGGTTTTTCTTATTCAAAATTAAAATAGAGGTGACGTATATAAAAGAAATTATTTTATTCTTTTCAGTTCATTTTTTGAAGGCGGTTCCTTTTTTTATTTAAAAATAATAATTGATATTGAAATTATTAAATAAGATTATCCTGCTTTAATAAATTGAATAAATTTATCTAGTCTCACTGCGCGTATGTAAGTCGATATTTGTATTTTTAGTTAAATTTTAGTAGCCAAATGGCAATAAACAGAACCATCGTAAATTTGTCATGTCTACATGTCCGTCCGTATGTCCCTTTTTTCTCCGAAACTACATATTAGTATGTACTTACACTATTCAAACTTTGTAAGTATAATTATGTGTTCTGTGAACCGCTATAAGATTTCGACATGAAACTTGAAGAAAAATTAATATATTTTAGGATTCCCTATACATTGAACTGAAACTCGAAATTTCCCTTTACTTGCAGTAGTCCGGTTGCTAGTTCGGTTGACCGGACTACTGCAACTTTTTAGTTGCAATAGTTCGGTTCGGACTGAGCACCGGACTTTTGCTACGTATTTGGTAGTACAGTCCGGTTAATAAAGTTGAGTTAAAGTTTTGTTTACTTGCATGTATTTCCAGTCGTCACCCCTTATTCAACTTAACATAAACAAAACTATACTTTTACATTGGGCACGGGAGAACAATCGTGGTAACGATTGTTTCGCAAGAATTTGACAATAATCACATTTATTTATAAAGCGTTCGGTGTGATCTGTTTGCTCACCTGAAATAAATAAAAAAATATATTGGAAAAAAAAGTACTAGGAGACCATAATTATATCGGAGGTGTCCGATTAGTACTTTTCAGTGAACAGCATTTTTTATCAGATTGTTCATAACAGAACCTCTTGGTTATGTATGGTCCCCTAGTACTTCTTTCCAGATCATTATATATATACGAGTTAATGGAGAAAATATATGCAAGTAAACAAAACCTTAACTTTACTTTATTAACCGAACTGTTCCTACTAAATACGTAGCAACAGTCCGGTGCTCAGTCCGAACCGAACTATTGCAACTAAAAAGTTGCAGTAGTCCGGTCAACCGAACTAACAACCGGACTACTGTTACTAGAGGGATTTTTTTTAGCATCATACCCACACGTGCGGTGTATCAATGTGTAAGTCTTGAAAAATGATGATTGATGATTTTTCTTTTTCGTTAGTAGTTTCGTATTCCCTTGCATGACTTCATATTACTATCTAACCCGTAGGCAAACCAAATAATAACAAGGACGATAAAGTAATGAAAACAAAACTTATCAATTTAAAATAAAATCTATGAATAAAATATACGGACAACAAAACTTGCCCCTAAAAATACTTTTACTAATTAACTTAATTAACTAATAGAAAACGAAACTAAAACTATGAAGCATTATTATTTTATGTGACTACCGTTAATACATAATACATTACTTATCCAATATTGAAATAGTGATCTTGATAATAAAAAATATTTCATTCTTATTAGTTAATTTTTTTGAAGACGGTTTCATTTTATGTAAAAAAATATATAGCTCCTTTTTGTTTTGGTATAAGAATTTTCTTTTTTTTAATGCTTAGATAATGGGACTGGTTTAAATAATCAAAATAAATTTGGAAAACAGACGAATTTTTATTTAACATTAAAACATATGGATTTGAATTATAAATTTATAGTTTAACTATTGATGAGGAAGTAATAACATTTTGTATATTACAATGCAGAGTGATTTAGTATGATAATTTTATAACCATAATCTTATCTCATTATGGAGATCTTGCCAGTCATCACTGTCTTGTTTATTGTGCTAGATTATCGTAGCTGTCTCCGGGTTTGAGCTGGATGGCTCCGTTCAGCGAGCTGCGCTGGCACTTAGCCACGTCTTTGGTAACTTCGCTGATGACGTCGTCCCACGCTGGAATCAAGACATGATATGGTTAGTTGACTTCTTAATATTGGTTTGTCAAGTGGCTCAAGTCGTCAAAATTGACGTTAGATGTAATGGGGAATGAATAAAAATTATTTTTAGACCAACACAGGTAACCTTATAATGACTTTTTAAAAATAATGGTGACATTGGCATTGACAAATATATAAAGATAACAAACATGAAATAAAACAATGTTCTGTTAAGCAATGTTGCTCGTTTCACATTCCTTATTAAATAAAGAAAGAAAGAAAGAAAATTGTTTATTCGGTGCACCAAATTTACAAATACAATCAAATTCTATAACTTAATATAACAGTAAAAAAGTTGAAATAAGGGACCGAAAAGGCATGTACTCAGCATGGTGTCGCGGCACGAAAACGTACCGAAACGCTGATCTTCCGTAGATACCTTATTTGAAAGAGGGACAGAGCTACACGCAGTGCGGAAAATAATAAAGGGGATGCATATTTAACACCATGACAATGAAACCACATTATTATATTACATTGAATTCAAATAAATATTAATTGAAGCGTTACATTTGAATTTTAAAAAATTGAAATTTCTATATCAGTCCTAATAGGTCAATCTGGCAAATTGACAAAGCGTGTAAAAATTGCACTAAATACAGATTTGATGCACAGTCCAATGCTTATTTCTCAAGTAGATTTTATTTATCCACTGACATCCACACTGCGCCATCTCACCGCAACCGTGTAGTATCGGTACTGAAAAACAGTTACACATACTCGTATCGTTTCATTGTAACATACATATTACACATGAGAAAGACGCAGACCAATCAAATAGAAACAGACATGTTCACGCAAAAAAATGTTGCACTGCCCGGGGATCGAATCCCGAACCCTTGGTGTAGTAGCCGACGTCTCAACCATTTCACCAAATATGTATTTAGTGTATAATAAATTAAGACGAGAAGTTTTACGGGAAATTCAATGGTGACTTACCAATGCTCTTTGATACATTGTTGTTGGAGATGGTTAGCCGCAGATATTGGACGATCCCTAGAAATTAAAATAAACAGTTAATTTAGAAACTGACATATTAAGGTAGGTGGGTTCTATGAACTATGGTAGACTATGTTGCCTTATTTACTGTTGTACATGCTAATTATTTCTTTCTTATCTACGATATTTTTCATAAGATGGTTACCTCTTTAGGCTTTTACCCAAGACTTTTCGAAGAAATTTCATGAAAGTTTTTGAATTATTTTCCTAATTTTGTTTTTATGTTCATCTCTGTTACTTAATTAGACTATTTGTATTTGAATTGTTAGTTTAAGAGCAGTCCCCCAACGCGAGGATTTTTTTTTGAATTATTAATAGATTCTTAGGTACTTTAACATTAAGTTTCTTTTATTATTTTTTACTTTTTAAAGGAAATTACTTAAGTTCTTGTGTCGGGGGTTTTGTAAATTTTTAATTTAATTTTTTTTATACTTTTTATAGGTAGGTTAGGTTAAGTTAGATTTTAGTATATAGACAGACACGTCAAACTTATAACACCCCTGTTTTTGCGTCGGGGGTTAAAAATAAACAGTTAATTTAGAAACTGACATATTAAGGTAGGTGTGTTCTATGAAATATTACTAAATATGCAATCTACGGGTAGAGGTAGGTATGGTGCCTTGTTTACTGTTGTACATGATAAGTTTTTAAATGCAGATTGAAAGTAAAATAAATACCAAAATAATTAATATCATCATTAGTACTTACTGACTGCGATGTGACTTCCAACTGCAAGGAAAGGAAAGTGGTTACATTTTTATTAGACGAAATACAGTTCAAAATAATATTTTATTTTTTGAAAATAAAAATGAAGGTCTGCTTAAGCTACAAAGTCCATCTTAAGTGGAATTATTTTTTAAACGATATTTTGTGATTTAAAAAATACGTTTAGATAGAATCACAGATTTGAAAGATCTTTGTAATTGGACGATTGACAAAGAAATGTCTCGTTCGGGTTTATTTCGTGCTTATGTCGTACGTAGGGCAATACTTAAAGGAAAAATATTTCAAAGTACTCACGTTTATTTTTGTATGCGTTACCGATGCCTCCAATGACCTTGGACACTGTAATCAAATAAATTGAATTTAATAACAGAACATACTAATCACTTTAATACATTTTATACCTACATTACGTTGGTATCATCATCATCAGCTCATTAAACGTCCCCACCGAGAGGCACGAGCCTACCCGTATAGGGTGATTAGGCCTTAGTCGTCCACGCGGGCCCAGTGCGGATTGGACGACTTCACACACAACCTTCGAATCTCTTCACATGCGTGCATGAAGGTTTCCTCACGATGTTTTCCTTCACCGTAAGAGCGTCGGATAACGTACATATAATTTCGAAAATTCGACATCATATTGGTACGTGGCGGGATTTGAACCTCAGCCCTCCCGGTAGGAGGGCTACAGTCCACACCATTGAGCCACCGACGCTCTTGGTATAGTTTTACATAATTAAAACTAAAGGTTTTGACTTCATTGTAATTAAAGGATTTTGTTTCTTGCTATCCAGCAAGAAATACATTTAATAAGATTTATTAACTTTAAAAATCTATAAAGAATGTAATACTTACTAATCTTCACCACCTTGATGACATCTTTGAGAGACCATTGAATTTGGTTTTCTGAGGAAAGTTAAGATGAATTAATCATTTATTTATTTGGTACACAAACAGTTTGTGTCAACTTCTCAAATCACGTTTGTAAGACAAGTACAATGATAGCTTATAGTCGGTATAAATAGAGTACAATCCTATGACATGTGCTTGTGCAAACGACATGATTTACTGACAGTATTATGCTATTTAATAACATTTATTCCCTTTAGGCAATACATCAATGCAAAATACCCCACTCATTGCACAGGTTGGAACAGGTATGCCTGATTGTAATCCTTAATTGTATTCCTAAATAGGTAGAAATCACACTTCAATACTCAAATATTACAAGTCGCAGAACCGCTAGTCGTTGGAGCAGACGAGTTGTGGAAGCGGAGCGCAGGACCGAGGGTCCGACGACTTGCGAACTCACTGATAGTGGATGAGGATAGCGCAAGACTCATGGAAACATCGTCCCCCAGGATCTATCTATGACTAGTAGTGACTGCACCGCATAGATAACACCCACACCAAAACAACAGACATTTTTAATTGTTTTAAATATACAAAAATGTTAACGTATTTGTGCTTAGTGAGATAAATACTTACTGATGTTGTTCTGTACCAGGGACGACAACTCGAGCAGCCATTGCGCCAAGAGCTTGGAGGTGCCTGAAATGTATTTTTTAATTAGGATCAAATAAAACTAAAACATGATGTACTAAAACTTAAATTCTACACATTCTATAAATCAATCAAATAAATTACATCCGACGCTATGAAGACACGAAGCAATTCAAAGATAGTTAATTTGGCAAAGGACCTGGCCACAGCATTTGCTGCTGACTTTAAATTCCAGAGTACATATTGTCGTTGTCAAATATAAAATATTTGCTTATAACCAGCTCATAATACGTTACCAACGAGGGGCACGAGCATACCCGTACAGGGTGTATAGGCCTTAGTCGTCCACGCGGGCCCTGTGCGGGTTGGATGACTTTACGCACAACCTTTGAATCTCTTCGCAGGCGTACGCTGGTTTCCTCACGATTTTTTCCTTCACCATAAGCGAATCGGATAACCGTACATATTTTCGAAAAGACATTGTAACGTGACGGGTTTGAACCTGCACCCTTCAGATCGGAAGGCAACAGTTCAGACCAGCCATCGACGCTCTATAAATATTTGGTCACCTGTAGCGAATCCAGAATAGAAAATGTAGATAGATGCTTCAATCGGATAAATAATGTACACGTACCTTCCAGAGCATCGACTCCCTTTCCGTTGGTGGCCTTCGACAGCTGGGCTTGAAGTCGGTCGTGGATCTCGTTGAGGTGGAAGTACTGGATGACGTCATCCCGGGACGCGAACCCTCCCTTGTACTCCGGCAGTCCAAACTCCACTCCGTACCTCGGGTTGCAGATGGCAGGTTTGTTGGCATCTGGCGAGTCATTTATTTATTCGTATGGCATTTTATCTTCACCAAGTTGCTTCCAATAACATGCAAGTTTACTCTTATAACTACAAGCGAATATCTAAGTTCTTCACCCATTGGGCTGCGTCAGCATCAGGAGAAAGCAAACTCAGAGTCATTTATATATATCAATGATGTAAAAATATGGATTCGTGATATGCTCACAAAACAACAGCAAAGTGTTCCGAATTCAGCGACAGCACACACACATATTTCGAATGAGCGTATATTTACCTAAACAAAGAGTCTACAACTGTATTCTCTTTGGCGGTTCGTTTTTGAGGCACGGGTATCTACTTTTATATATACAGAATATAATTGTAATATTACTTATAACATTACACGTTTCCCAAGGCGATAGCGTAAACTGACATAAAGTCAAAAACAAAACTGAACTATAGGATCTTCTTTCGAAATATAAAAGAATATAAATGACAGTGCACATGACGCCAGCGGTATCAGTGGCAGCAGGTTTTTTATTAGAAAGCCGAAGATCTTATATGATGAAAACAATTTAATAGTTAATGGCAACTATCACCATCATAGCTCAGAGTCAATTAAATATTTATATTGGTTAAAATCTGTATAACACCAAAAACGATATTTTTGTTAGTGACCAATAGCCCTCATCCCAATTTTTTGCTTTGTGCCATGAAAATTGCGGAATAATCCATACATACTTCCACCCTTTATTTAAAGAAAGCGGGGGGATTGGAAGAGGAAAAAGTTACCCATTGACACACTCTATGGTGGAGATAGTCCTTTTACTATGCCTTTATAGTGAAAGGACCATCTCCACTTAAAACAC
>PQWD01010379.1:14516-45916 GCA_019425675.1 Leucinodes orbonalis
TGTGCTGGTCAGTGGCAGTGCAACTCCCGGATGTCAGGACACCGTTACACGGATACTTTAATTCGGATTCTAATGTCTATATACAAACTAGACCAAAAGAATGACAATGAAATGGCATCCAGTGTTGCCACCTGAGTTTTGGAAAAAGGGCTTTTTGAGAAGTCAAAAAGGGCTAGAAAGGGCTCATGAAGGGGTGATGATATAGCTAAAAAGTACTAGTTAGCATGTCAAAAACTTCATATTTGGTAATATTTTAAGAAACAAAAAGAGCTAGACTGCTCTTTTCAAGCTAAATCGTTAAAAAGGAGTTCTCTATCCTAAAAAGTGCTAGATTTAGCTACAAAAGGGCTAAGGCGGCAACACTGATGGTATCCACTTACCGCCGGTGAAGAGATTGAACACGTCGCTGACAGCTCCGCCAAGTTCTGCAATCAATCAATCATAAATTAGTTTTGTCCAACAGTTTGCAGTTTTGGACATTTTTATGCTATAGCAGGCAAACGAGCAAACGGCTTATCTGATGGTAAATGTCACCGCCGCCCATGTACATTTGCAATACCAGAGGGCGCTGAAATGCGTTGCCGGCCTTTCAACAGGGAATACGCTCTTTTTTAAAGGTCGCCAGGTCGTATCGCTCAGGAAGTATCTCCGGCAGCAATTGATTCTATAATGAAGTCGACCGCGGCAAGAAATTACGATAAAAACGCACTGTCGAGGACTTCCATTCATCTTGGTGGGGAGGATGAAATTTTGAGTTTTGCCTTGAAGTGCGGTGGTGAAATGTGGCAGTAGGAACGAGTCCGAATTTTTACTCAGAACACTTCACATATTTTTTTTACTTCAAAGGTAAGCAAATGGGCAAACATCGTGCAACGCTACAGCTACAGTTACTATTAACATTACCGGGTATTAAGGACTTGTCACCCCTCATGGTTTCAGGTGCTACTCGTAGTATAGTAAGTATTTAGTTGGTGATAATTATTTTTCGAATTCGAAAATAAGTATGGATACAGACATTTTTGACTTAGTTGGCACAGGTGTGCACTCCTTTATGGTATTTTCTTATACAAAATTTTAGTACTTACTTAATTGGACAAAGTTGATCAGAATATCTTTAGCTCGACCGGTGACGGCTGGAAAAGAAAAAAACATTTGAATATAGTGTTTATGCAAAATATAATAAGTTCAAACATAATATGTCATTGTTATCAAAAGGACTACTTACTCATGGTCATCATCAGGTCATTAAAGGTCCCCACCGAGGGGCCCGAGCCTACCCGTATAGGGTGTTTAGGCCGTAATCGTCAACGCGGGCCCAGTGCGGGTTGGACGACTTCACGCACATCCTTCGAATCTCTTCGCAGGCGTGCGCAGATTTCCTCACAATGTTTTCCTTCACCGTAACAGCGTCGGATAACGTACATTTGATTTCACAGTCCACACCAATGAACCGCCGACGGTCTACATAACCACGACGACTGAATAGTAAGTCACAAAAGGCCCGCCTATGCTTAAGGATTTTTTTCCATTTTCAATACAGCTATAAGCTGTTCACAGGAGGACAATGAACGAAAGCCTTCCTAAAGGTACGTCCAATGCGTTTCATATTAACCGATCTGAGGTGACTTGCAACCAGCGCCTTCCGGCGACCTTAGTCAGGTCATCCATCTTGCCGGTGGACGTCCAGCGCTGAACTTTCCGGTACGTGGTCTCCTCTCAAGAATTATGAGTAAATATATTTTCACTTACCTGAGAGACCGCCTCCAAGTTCCACTGTAAACAATATTATTATTTATTAGAAATACATAGAAAATATATCAACGCATCTTATTAAAATTTTTAATAAATAAAAATCATTTTTAAATCAATTCAGATTGCGAAATTAAAATTTAAATAACTAGATTACGCAACTAATTTAAGTACATAAAACAACAATTTTATATTTTTTTATAATTTTATGAAATTAATGCAAAAGATAAAGAAGCAATGAAAATTGAATAAATTGAAGTACATAGTTGTAGTAGAGCAAAGTTACTCATAATTAATCAAAATGAATCAAACTTACTGAATAAACCAAAAAGACCGCCATTCTGCAAGAACAACATTATGAATGAATTAGGTAATCAAAAATATTCACGACCAAATCCCAATAACAATTATATTACATAACAATAAATAATAAAATAATACATAAATAAAATCCGAAGTCGAGTGTCCTTTTTTATGTTATAAGTGTACAGCACGGTCTGGACGCTCACTTGATGGTAAGTGATACGCCAGACCATGACAGAGCGGCATTAAAGGAGACCAACAACTGATAGACAGTTATTATCCTCCATCAACGCCGCACTGCGCCCGTCACCCGAGACAACAGATGTTAGGTCTCCTATACCCGGTAATTTCACTAGCTACAGTGCCCTAACCGAAACACAAAAGTGCATAACACTCCTGTTCTTAGAGCAATGCGTCGTACCCGTATTAACATACGCAGCTAAGTCATGGATCTGCAATTGATCGAGGTATGTTCAGGATCTCTCTTTGGTACACCGATGAACAGAGATGACAGAACCGATGTCCATTAGAGCAGACGAGTTCTGGAGTGGAAACCGAGTCTTGGCAAGCGTAGATGCCCTCTGGCCTGATGGACCGACGACTTGCGAAAACTCGCTCGTGGAAGCTGGATCAGAACAGCGGAGGACCGGGATATTTGGCGCAAAATGGGGGAGACCTATGTCCAGCAGTGTACTGCAATAGGTTGAAGAGGCTAAAGAGAGAGAATTTTACTCACGGCTCCAACGACGACTTTCCCAATGCCTTCGACTATAGGTCGACCAGCGTTAGCGACGCCCCCCAAGATTCCACCGACAGTAGTGAACAGAATTGCAGCGAATCTTCCGGCGAAGTAGCCGATGCCCTCGAGTGCTCCACGGAGACCAGCTCCGATGTTACCGAGCAGGCCGCGATTGTTGTCTTCCGCGTCACGTCGGGTCCTGGCGAGGTGGGTGTCTGCGACTACCACTGCAATCTGGAAGTTCAATTGAATTCTTTATTACTATTCCATAAGCTATTCCATATGGATCATGTCGGACACAGCACAATCACACAGAGAGGGGGACTTAAAGCTTCAATGAGATACTTTTATAATAAATATACTCTACGTGTGCGTGTGTGTGTGTGGTGTGTGTGTGTGTGGTGTTTCGAAAGCTTTTGCAGGGCACGTGCGGTGAAACTAAATGGAAAGATCTGTCGTCGCAGTGAACAAAGAGTAAAGTAAGGAAGGAAGCCCTTTTCAAGGGGACTAAATTCCGTTGCGCACCAATCCACATTGCCGAGTCCTGGGTTACGGCCCAATCTACCCATAGTTATGCTGTGTGGGAAGGCCTGTGCCCTGCAGTGGAACTTTTAAGACTAATAATGATGATGAAGTATACAGGGTATATCTCGGATGAAAAATTTAATTATATTTTATAATCAACTCACCAAGCAGGCAAAAATTAGAACTTTGGACACCATCTTGATTGAGGCAGCTTCACTTAGACCAACCATACTTTCGACACAGTATTTATACTCGATTCTATCGAAAAAAAATCTATCAAAATTTACACAGATGGCCGGTACGTGGGAATTAGTATAATAGAAGTAATGATATCTGATGCAAAAAACCTAATATGCATAAGAAGTACAAATATAAAAATAATTATTCGCATTTGTTTAAACATTATGAAAATTTTGGATGTTTTATAGATTGCAATACATTTACATATAATTGTTTAAACAATAGTCTAGAGTGTCCAAAGCATGTGTAGCCTTGAGACAGTGGCGTGCACAGAGATTATGAGTAGGGTATGCAAAGTGACACGAATCGCAAAAACAATAAATAATTCACATTTTTAACCCCCGACGCAAAAAGAGGGGTGTTATAAGTTTGACGTGTCTGTCTGTCTGTCTGTGTGTGGCATCATAACTCCCGAACGCATGCAGTGATTTCAATTTAGTTTTTTTTGTATTAAAGGTGACTTATGTGCGAGTGTTCTAAGACATGTTTGTTGAAAATCGGTTGAGCCGTATAAAGTTGTTAGGAGTGAAAGTGGGGAGAGTAACCGAATGACTCCAAATATACTCAACCTACCTATAAAAAGTATGAAATAAAAATTAAATTAAAAATTTTAAAAACCCCCGACACAAGAACGTTTTTTTAGAATTATTAAAAGATTCTTAGGTACTTTAACGTTAAGTTTCTTTTATTATTTTTTACTTTTTAAAGGAAAATTACTTAAGTTCTTGTGTCGGGGGTTTTTTAAATTTTTAATTTTTGTCAAATTGAGGGCTGTTGATGACAGCAGATCAATTCAATTCAATTCAAACTTTTATTGCATGTCACATTACATAAATAGGATGGTACATATACAGGTTTCCCAGTAGGTATACATGTGACGCCCTGCAAGGGCACAGCAACTTGATGGGAGGTCTAACTAAATTTCTTAACTATTATAGTACTATAGTAAAGTAGGACACAATATTTTAACTTTGAACTATTTCGATATTTTATGAATTGGGCTATACAATAATATGAACAAATAAGACCAGCTATGGTTCCCCAGCATCTAGGTAGGTCGTGGTTGTTATCGGCACGTGCTCGACTAAATCTGTGGATGCTGGTGTTCCGCAAGGATGCGTGCTGTGGCCAGCGCTATCTCGTTTAAATGATATGTTACAAATTAGAAGCATTCGTTGCTATGCAGATGAATTAAAATATTCGTAATTTTCATAGATTTAATATTAAATTCGTAATCTTTGTGTGTTCCCTGCTCAACTAGATAATGATATTTTATCTTTGATAACAGCTTTATTTCTTTTGTTTGCGTTGATATGTATTAAACGTGTCTTGCACCTTTTATGTCATCTAGCAACTGGAAAAGTACCACATTGATGCGAAATAAATGTTAATTTATTCTATTGTTCATAACAATTTAAGATAAATTGTAAAACCATCTGTTGGATTTATATTGTAGACATTAAAATTAAACTTGGTGATATATGTAAAAACTTATTTCATTTTGCAGATTAAGCTGTTTAAATATACATTTCAATATGGCCTTGGAAAGTAGAGTCTGCTTTTCTAATCACTTTAGCAACCCGTGTATTACGACTCACAAAAGATGACCGATGCACTGAAGTAATTATTTTGGCTGACGTAGTAGTAGTAGCACTGAAGTAGTAGTAGTAGCACTGAAGTAGTAGTAGTAGTACTGAAGTAGTAGTAGTAGTACTGAAGTAGTAGTAGTAGTAGTAGTACTGAAGTAGTAGTAGTAGTACTGAAGTAGTAGTAGTAGTACTGAAGTAGTAGTAGTAGTAGTACTGAAGTAGTAGTAGTAGTACTGAAGTAGTAGTAGTAGTACTGAAGTAGTAGTAGTAGTAGTACTGAAGTAGTAGTAGTAGTACTGAAGTAGTAGTAGTAGTAGTACTGAAGTAGTAGTAGTAGTACTGAAGTAGTAGTAGTAGTAGTACTGAAGTAGTAGTAGTAGTACTGAAGTAGTAATAGAGTACTGAAGTAGTAATAGTAGTACTGAAGTAGTAGCAGTAGCACTGAAGTAGTTACTTTGCTTATGCTCATTATACTTTTAATTTTTCATGTTATAAAGTAATCAGTACGGTCAGTTCATTCACCTGATGGTAAGTGACACGCCTGACCATGACATAGCATTATTGAAGAAAGTCAGTTGCTCCATTAAGTGACTATTCTCCGTCAGTACCACTCTACGCCGGTCACTCGAGATAACGTTTGTTAGGCCTCATTTACTCGGTAATTTCACTCACCCCGAAACACAATACCACTTCTTTTCCACGGTGCGAAATCTGGTGCTGCAGTGATACCTAGTTGACTCAGAATCGAGTCTACCACCAAGTGAAAAAATATTCTTCATCTAGGTCCGCGTGGAATCATTAGGGGAAGCCTTCGTTGAACAGTGGACAATTTATGTAGTGTCATCATCAGCTCATTAAACGTTTCCACCGAGGGCCCCGGGCCTACTCCTACGCGGGTGTATCGGCGTTAGTCGTCCACGCGGGCCCAGTGCGTGTTTGCCGTAAAATGATGATGACTACCGTTTTACTACTGAATGTGTTATCCCTAAGTAGATTACGTAACGGCACCCGCCTATTTTAATCGTCACTTGTTAATGAGAAGGCATATTTCTGCTTGTCTGGATTATTTTGATTATGCTTTGAAGGGAACCTTCATCATTTGAGAAAGCAGTCCAATACACGTCAGTTACGGCCCATTCAAACAGTAACCATTGACCAGTGGCATACTATTCTGACTATATATTTCTGACTACTTTTGATCACAAACAGACTTTATAGGTCCACCAGGGAATTGGCGACAAATTCCGACGGATATATTATATAGCTTGGCTATTTCGTTACATACTTACTTTAGAGTAGAAACTAAATACTTTTATCAACGGTAACGAAACGGTGAAGTCGTACATATAAACTGATAGGTAGAACTTGTTGAAGTTGATACCACCCTCCACATTTTACCACAAGACGCCGGGAGTGCTTTCACCCCCATGTGGTTGACTTTCTAGCGATTCGCACTAAGTGGTTCGCTACGTTTTTTGGTTCGCACAGTTCGGGAGTGGAACGCCCTTCCTGCTTCTGTGTTTCCAAAGGCTTATAACCTCGGTGTAATCAAGGCCATAGTAAATAGTCATCTCCTGGGTAAACGTGTATCATCATAGGCCTCGTCATCGCTTACCATCAGGCGAGACTGAGGCCAAACGAAAACCGTCGACAATAAAAAAAGTAAGGGTCGCTACAGATAGGATGTGTAGATTCAGAAACTGCGCTAGATGAGATCTGATGTCTTTTTTACAGGGCAATTGTAATATCGGTAGTCATCTTGGTAACATTTTACTAGAAATGTTTAGTGGAATCTACTTTTAAAAAAACCTTAGAGTTCTGATAGACATATAATGAACAATGCAGCTTTCCCATGATTCCCATGTGGATCCTATAATACGAGGTAAATTTAAATAAAGTAAAATAGCGTTTTTGGTATTTTTTTATGCAGAAAATTCTTACAAATAAAGAGATCCAATTTTTTTCACTTGCTTCGTAAATATTACAAAAGTCTAAATCATATGCCTAGATCATATGAGTAGGGTATGCAAGGGGAGTGTTTCGCAAAAACCATATTATTTTTTTTGGCAAATTTACTATTACTACTGTTGTTAACGATGGTTGTTCTTCTGAAGTTTCAGTAGACAAGGGGTTATTACATTTTACAGCTCTTCAGGTACCACAGGGTATGCAATTCCTTTTTGCATATTAAATGGAGAACGTAAAACCTGACAACAACATTTCATCCATGCACTGCAAGCTTCTAACTTAAAACAAACGATATATAGAAAATTATTCGTATTCTACCTTCCAATAACCATACTAACTCCATTTTGAATGTTGCAATGGATTTGCCGTTGGATGTTGATATTGGTTAACAGAATCCTTAAGGTTCGTTACTAATTTTGCTATATACGGAACAGCGAGTTACATTTTAATTATTTGTTAAATTTAAAAGACAACTTATAAGACTTGTGTGTTTCTTGTTTTGGCTTTGGATGATTCGATTGGGCACAGTTCTCATGAACATCTTCATTGAGAACTTCCATTTGTTCCTCGACTGAATCTACGTTCTTTATACTCTTGCTCTTGAGGAATCCTGTGTCGTTCTCTACGATGTACTTGGAATCTTCTACGTAGTTCTTTAAAAATTCTTTGCTCAATGTGTCCGGTTTCTCATTTTCATATTTTTCTGAAGGCTTATTATTATTATTTTCGAAAATATTTTTAGAAGTTTCTGATCCTTGATTATCGTCGTCATGGACGTCTATGGTGTGTTTCAATTCCTTGGAACTAGACACATCGATGTCTACTACGTTTTCTTTCGTGACATCTTTGTTAGACTTTTGGTTTGTATTGATAATATTATGAGAAGAGTAAAAAGCTTTTGCTAACGTTTCGTCCGAAATTGAGTTTTCTCCATTGACTTCAATCGTGTCAGTATATTCTCCAGTGAAATCGTTTTCATCATCAGTAAATACTTTTTTTTCTTTACGATCATTATCATACTTTTTATTTTTTAATGTGTTTTTGTTTATTTCATCAGGTCGAGAGAGACCAGGGCTCGCGGTCAGCTTTTCTTCAGTAACGTCGTTCTTAGTAACATCGTGGTAATCGACCACGGTTTGTTTATCTTGATGTGTCATAGTTTCATCATTTGTCTCTTTCTCTGATACCTCACCTGTAACGCGAAGTCCTGACGTTTTCAAATCATGGCTGTTATGATGGGAACTTGACTGATGATTTATTGAGTTTGAATCTTCAAGTGTAAACGCTTCCTTAGTAACATCGGCAGTCACAGTTTCACTTGTGCTGGCTCTTTTTCTGCTGGACACATCTTTGTCGGTTTCAAGTGTTTCTTCACGCATGTTATTATCAGCATGACTCAATTCTATTTTAGTTCGAATTTCGTTGTCAGCGGAATTCACAATTGTACTATAATTTTCAAAATCCGTTTTATATTTGTTTGGTTTAGATGATTTTAACGGTTTGTTTTCTCTTATCATATTTTCTGTTGAATCCTTACCTATGTCACTGGTATATTTGTTTTGGATTAAGATTCCATTTGTGTCACCTTTATTTGGCGTCTCCTCTGAAATATATTTGTCACTTTCATGGGTTTTAGAATATACCACTTCTTGTGTTACGTCTGCAAGTTCTTCAGAACTCGCATCAGCATTACGAATACCAACTGGTGAACTATTGGGTTTTTCATCAATTTCACTGCTACCGAATTTATTGTTTGAGTCAATATTGAAGTGAGTTGCTTTAATATTCCTATGTTTATCTTCGTGTCCTGGTGTGGAGTATTTTTCATTTTCTGCAACATTATCTTCAGACACCTTGCGTCCGTTTACAGGAAAGAGTATTTTATCCTGTTTTAACTTTCTGTAGCTATTCGGTTCATATATTGATTCCTCGAAGCTTTCCTTATTATTCGAGTCTCTGTGGTCGATGATGTTAGACTTTTTAAACTTTTTAGGTACCTCAGACGCTAGTATAATAGCTAACGGTGTTTTACGTTCTTGGGACTTCTGCTTACGTAATGGTAGAATTTCAACGAGCGGTTCCTTCGGTACTCTGGTCTTTGCGTCTCTTAGTGGTAAGACTTTGAAAAGATCTTTGCGTTTCGTCTGTTCGTGGTTCTCGTCGAAGGAAGACTCCAAGAGTGGGATGAGGAGGTCGGCGATCTTCCTGTTGCGGGCGCGGAGGGAGGCGAGGTCCTCGCGCGAGTCGTGCGTGGCGCGCGCAGCGAGTTCACGCGCGAGCACCGCCGTCAGGAGTATCACTGAAACAATCAGCCGACTTTTAGAAAGAGAAAGAGGGATTAACGTAATTGTGAAACGGTTGATGTTGCTAGAAGGTTACTATTTTTTCTTTTTGTTTGTAATGTATCGTTTGTATAGGTCGTCTAGAAGATATCACTATTTACTGATAAATCATTTCGATTGTCATCTAAATCTTGTAAAACGTTTTACTTTTGTGTGCAACAAAGTATTTTCTATCTTTTTATACTTCTTCTGAAAATAGCAAGGATCGGTCGTCTTGGGCGATAAGCGCAGGGTATAATTACTATCTTCTGATGACCTAACCATATCCATATCATTCATTGATTATTTAAATTAATATAAAGTTGAGTTAATTTGTACAGTTTTCTATAAAGCATAGGAATGATGATGATGAATAATAAACAATACATTTAAAGAGAAAATATAAAAAAGACTTTGATCTCTCATTACTCTCATTAGGTAAAAGAAAAAGATCATTTTTTCAAACTCAAAATTAAAAGTGCTGATTCGAAAATACTTTTGGAAAAAAAACTTTAAAGAATATTGATGGAAATCAAAGTAAGCCCAGTTTTCGAGCAACATTCTTTGGAACTTCCTTCAACATTGCTTCTGTCATGGTCAGGAGTATCACTTACCACCCGGTGAGCGCAATGACCGTGCCGTTCACAACATAAAAAAAACGTACGACTAGCACATGGAAAAGAACAAGATTCAAGAAGGAATAAATCTCAAATATATTAAAGGTGAACGTAAGATACTCACCACCAAGACTACCAACTTACTTTATTGGTAATACTTTTTGCTTAAATAGGTACTTACCAGCCGGTAGCTGCATATCGTCAAGTGCACTCAAGTCGTGAGTTCTCCACTTATATTGAATTAGTACTAACGGTGAAGACTCAAGGATGTCAACTTCCACTATATAGTGGAAGTTTTATTTTATTTAGCAGTTTCAAAAGTAACTATATAGGTACTTTTTAAACTGCTAAATAAAAGCCTGGCCGGTGCCGTGATAATCGGGTAAGATGGTGATATTCCAGAAGCAGTCTGTGCGACTGTGGTGCCCCTCAGTCTGTCTTGTCTTGTACTGTCTTGCCCGAACTGTGCAACTTCGTGCGGTTTCCGGGACCACTGGATTGCAAATGAAAGGGTGATTAAAGTGGCACAATATTGGTCGCATTACCAGAATGGGGGAGACCTATGTCCAACAGTGGACTGCGATAGGTTAAATAGTAGTATTTGTACCATATTTAACTAATATTGTGGTCTATCTCAGAGCGTCGGTGGCTCAATGGTGTGGACTGTCGCCTTCCTACCAGGAGGGCTGAGGTTCAAACCCCGACACGTGCGAATGTGTTTTCGAATTTTCGAAAATATATATTCGTTATCCGACGCCCTAACGGTGAAGGAAAACATCGCGAGGAAACCTTCCTGCACTCCTGCGATGAGATTCGAAGATTGTGTGTGAAGTCGTCCAATCCGCACTGGGCCCGCGTGGACGACTAACGCCTAATCACCCTATACGGGTAGGCTCGTGCCCCTCGGTGGGGACGTTTAATGAGCTGATGATGATGTGGTCTATATAATAATAATAGCTTCGCGTTTGAATCCCGGATTAGTGGGTGTTAATGACTACCATCGTAAAAATGTAGCCGGGACCAATGGCTTGTGGAAATGGAAACATCTTTCTTTTCAATCAATCAGCTGATTCAGCCTGCAATGTACCATAGACCACAGAGTACCTACTTTATAATATAAACCTTAGATTTAGAATTAGCTCGCTACACTCCAAACAAAACTTGAAGAAAATAGCATAAAGTGACTTTCACTATGCGATCGTCTGGGAATCGAAATCTCGACGGCTGAATCACGCATTCTAAACCCAAACTAAACGCTCATGCCACTACACGGAGGCAGCCCTGACTCTCATCTAATGAGCCCTGAGAATTGCCTGATTAATGAATCAGCTAATCAACAACGTTTAGGGCCGCATCGTGCTGTGACAAATTGCATCAGCAGTAATCACTTCGCCACTGTGGTTGCGTGGGAGTAATACCAAAACAAATCACACTCTTTATAATGACGACCCATTGTTTTTTGGTTGAAATGTCGGCTACTACTCCAAAATTTGCGGTTCGATCTCCGGGCAGTAAAAACGCAATATTTGTAATTTTTATTTAGACCAATACTTTGATATGATAAATAAAAAAACAATTTATTTTGCTAAGTATGAATTACTTTCATTAGAAATATTATACCGAGTAGCAAACCAAACACAAGTTTTTAAAGAGTAATTACTGAGCTTCTTGCTGGATTCTTCTCAGTAGATAATTACAGTACGAACGGATAATATCAATACAATTAGGAACCTAAATGTGTTGTTATTATAATAAAATGTTTGTTTTAATATTATCAATATAACAATGCCTAAAAGGCGTATTTGTAACTTTTTTTTTTCTCTTTATTTAGGATAACAAACAATTACACACAAGGATATATGTAAGTCTTATTAACTACGTTTAGAGTCAATGTGCAACCAGCACCATTATCCACATATTATGAATTTAAAATTTAGTTACTTCGGAAGTACACAAAAAGAGAAAAGCTGTTCTATATTACTGCAAAGGCACAAATGTAGACTAATGTTACACTACACTACAAGCTACACAGACAGATATGAAAGGGATATATCATTATGTCTCCAACTGGATTAATCTTTGATACAAATTATTATTAGTACTTGAACTGACATACAATTCGATACAAAGAAACCATACTTTGTATTATATTTTTATACTATCTTTATCGATCTTTTCTATCAATCTTATAATATTTATCTTAAATGTATGTAATGATACTGCAAACTTTTTTAACATCTCTCATAACACTGTTATTTGACTGTATGTTACAAGTATAAGTGAATAAATGAATATGAACCTGTGGTAGCTTCATTTGTCATTCATATGTGTTCTTGTTTAATCATATGGGGGAGACCTATGTCCCACTGTGGACTGCGATAGGTTGAAGAGAGAGAGTGAGAGAGATGTGTTCTTTATGTATCTAATTGAAAGAAAGTGATTTTGAAACATCGCGTGGGGTCATCATGGGAGGCCCTCGGTGAGCAGTAAATATACTAGGTTGTGATGATAATGGTGATGATAGTGTGATAACCTACACTTAATTACTTCTTTCTGTCGTCTAAAATTGTGACACTGTACGAATAAAAGAAAATGAAATAAAACAACGTTTGAAGAGAGAAAATATATTTTAAATTTTCAACAATTGAAGGAAACGACTTATTCTTAATAATCTTACTTTAGTATTGCCATAAAGTGTTCCGCGGAGTGATAGAGGCAAGTCTTAAAGCTACATCCAATTCTCTTCCAATATTAAATGCTTGCTTAACTCATCTTGTTTAGAAACTGCTTAAAGATTGTTTTACAGAAACTTAAATAGGTTTCTTTGCATATTCTTAAACGCTTCTTAAGTTTTTTGAACAATATATATTAGTACCACGTTATTGATAGCTAAACAATACATTCTTTAAATATTAGGTGAAAATTTTAAGGTATTATTTGGCGATGTTTAGATCATTAAGGCCCATTCTACAACGATACTCAAGCATTGATGTTTACTTAAATAGAGTAAGAAAGGGCCGATATTTATCGTAAATAGCGCTATCCCTTTCTAACATAATTTAAGTCTATATCAAATTTGAGTCTCGTTCTAGAATACAGGCCTAAGAGAACAGGGCGACTATTACGTTTATCTCTTGGTAAGTGACACGCCTGCCTATGACAGATGTATTTGTAGAAACCAATCACTGATAGTAAGTATTATCTATCAATATCACGAAGACGACGAATAGTAGGTCACTTATAAGTATAATTAAATTTTCTGTGCTAATAACTATATCCCTAGCTTATTTCATCATCATATGGCTTCCCCCACGGTATTCATTGAGTCGTAACCTATGCGGTTTGATACTAGCAAGTTAAGTAACATTGAAAGAGAAACTGAGAAATCTTAAGAAGAAATGGTCGGTTAAAGCTAAAGACGTGTGCATATCTTTTGTAATCTAGAATAGAGATCTTTAAAATTGTTAACATTTTATATGGTTTACAGCATAAATTGCCATTAATTGCTTGAATTTGACATCACTCATTAGTTTAGTGGTATGATGATAATTTTCATAAAAGTAAATTGTTATTTTGTGACACATACATATTAAGTAAAGGACATGAGGGCATACCATTTTGAATACATAATGGAGTTTAAAATTATTTCTTTGCGTCAATATCTCGTAATGAGGTAAACATGCAAAATATGATCTTATCTAATTTAAATCTAAAACGGTCTCATTTAAGAATAAAATTGTAATTGTTGGAGCGTCGTGCGTTTACGAGTAAGCATATTAATATTAAACCTTTTCCAGTAGGACAGTGCTGGGCTGTGATTAGTCGAAGAGAAATAGAGTGCTTTGACATTAATGTACAGTAATAAGTAATTAATAACTGACATTGCTGGAGCGTTTGATATATTTGAGTGTTTTTTTAAATTTAAAACTGTTGTGATTAATAAAACATCTTACAATATTTGGCGATTTAAAATATTGGAAAATAACATTTTTACTTACTTCTAAACAATTGAATTTTATTTTAAACAACAATAATTTATGTTGTTAGTAATTATTTCTATGAAGTAAAAGATATAACAATTGTAAATATTGATTTGTTAAGATTAAATTATTCACTCAGGCAGCGTTTGTGAATGAAGAATATAAATAGTTTAATAAAAACTATAACATTACAAACGTTAATTACACCTATTAGATATTAGGAGAAACGTAAGTAAATGATTAAGAATTATTCATGTTTATTGAACAACTACTTCTTACTTAGATCTTGGGAGTGCTAATCATCAAATTCTTATCACTTTACTTATTGAATCTTTATTCTTAAATTGTATTATTTTTATTATTTACTTTATAATATCATAAGTATTTCGGGACTCTTAGTTACTCCAAGAGCCATTACTGGCTTAATGATAAGTTTTTAAAATACTGAGAAATTTTTGAATAATTTTATCTCGATGACTTATTGATATACATTTTACGATATTAATTTATTTAGGCATGTTTACTTATACAATATTTTGTTTATAACAAATAAAGTTGGGGCGTCTTACAGCTGAATGGGAACGAATAAATAGAAACATGTAATTCATTAATCCAATGTTCATGAAGAGTTACCGAATGGTGTCATTCACTTTAATATTTCAAATCATAACGGTATCCTCTAGGAGATCACTCTATTTCCATATGTATGCACCGATACATGACTGAGGCGTTAGTAACATACTCGTATTTAAAACATGCGATAATAATTAATCTTAAAGATTTTTTTACTGAACAGGAGGAATACAACCGTATAATTCACCTGAGCTCCCTGAAATGCGCTGCCGGCTCTTATAAAGAGTGTACGCTCTTTTTTTAAGGACGCCAGATCGTATCGCTCTGGAAACGTATCCGGTGGAAGTTCATTCTACAGTTGTGTCGTACGTGGTAGAAAATGACGACAGAATCGAACTGTGGAACACCTCCAATCTATATGAATTATATTCCAGACGACATTATAAACTGAGACAAGTTTCTATGAACATATTTAGTTAGTTGTAGGTAAAGTTACTTTATCTTCTTGTAAGTGTTATTTCGATAAATTTTTGGTTTTGAAAAATGTTTTACACATTGTTGCTAATATACATTTTAGTTGAAATATGACTGTCATTATTGTGTTTGCTAAATAATGACGACAGGTATCGCATTTTATTAATTATTATTAGTTAATGATCTCAACTTCTTCTTTGTTTAAAAGAACTGATGTCTTTTACGTGTATGAGAGTATTAAGTCAATGAGTACTGATTCTTTAAGAGATTGATTTTGAGTTTAGTCCATTCGTTAAGTCCATAATCATAGTCAAATACGGCCGAAGTATAAACCTACATCAAATTACGGTAAATGATTGTCACGTAGCACAGTTGAGTAAGGTCACACAAAGCATATAGAGTCGCAAGGGAACTCAACCCTTATTATATTTATTGTTAAAGTTGATTAGGTTCAACGCGGCGGCGGTGGCGGCGGCGAAGACGATCGGCGGCTGCGTCTTTTGACTTTCCGCGCTTCTTCTGTAATCTGTAAGGTGAATGTTAACAGAACATTATTTATCATTATTTCCGAATATGATTTTGTCCCATTTAGTATGGACTCTCGGTCCGTGGGGCCCTAGCGCTATAAGGCTTTTTAAGGAGATTTCGAAACGATTAGTCGACATCACTGGAGACCGGAGATCTGGCAGCTACCTCGGGAAAATAATTTGTTTAGCGATTTATAAATAAATAATAAATATCCACTGACATTTACACAGCGCAAATTAGCCCCAAGTTAAGCGTGAAGCCTGTATTATGGGTACTAAACAACGGATAAACTTATAAACATTTTTTTTATAAAATATACATTTTATACATATAAACACCCAGACCATTACAAACAGACATGTTCATGCACACAAATGTTGTACTGCCCGGGGATCGAACCCTTGGTGTTGCAGCCGACGTCTCAACCGCTACACCAAATGGGTCGTCAAAATTAAAAGAGTTAACGCTGTCAGTATCATCGGAACCTTACCCAAAGGGAGTTCTTTTAATTATTTTATTTATTTATAATATTACATTTACAAGGCTTTTAGTTAAAGGTTCATGTTCTCGTGTTTTTATATTGATAGTTTTTAATAAATTTTAATTTACAAACATGGCTCGCCAAAGCAAGTTGAATGCAGTGGCGTGGTCACGTATGCCGCAGAACTGATGCCTGTAAGAGCGAGACGAGTGCTGGAGTGAAAACTCCCGGACCGAGAGACCCACCACTTGCGAAAACCCTGGTGGAGGCTGGATGAATAAAGCGATAGAATGAGATATCTGGGGCGAAATGAAGGAGACCTATGTATTACAAGACGACAGGTTGTCACTAAAACCCTGGGAGAATAATAATAAAGAATAGTTGGTACGCGATTTACGGGTGTTATCTATGATCATCATCAGCTCATTAAACGTCTCCACCGAGGCACACGAGCCTACCCGTATACGGTTTTTAGGCCTTAGTCGTGAAGTCGGCGAATCCCCACGGCCAGTGCGGATTCGCCGACTTCACACACAATCTTCGAATCTCTTCGCAGGTGTGCATGAAGGTTTCCTCACGATGTTTTCCTTCACCGTAAGAGCGTCGGATGACGTACAAATATTTTCGAAACTCAGCCCTCCCGGTAGGAGGGCAACAGTCCACACCATTGAGCCACCGACGCTCTATACATGTGCTTAATTTGGATTAAGCAGGTATTAGTATATAAGTATGTTTAGCCGTTGCTTCGTGCCCATGGTCGGCTAGGTNGATATTATATTATTGTTATGTATAATGTATCGTTTTGGACTTCATACGTTTCATGTTAAGTATATGTGGTAAACCTATTTGGTGTGCGGTTGAGGTCGGCCGCAACACCAAGGGTTCCGGGTTCGATCCCGGGCAATACAAACATTTGTGTGCAAGAACATGTCTGTTTGGGTGTTGTGGGCATGTAATGGGTGTTTTCTATGTATAATATGTATGTATTTACAAAAAAAAAAGTATATATGTATGTTTATCCGTTGTTTAGTACCCATAATACAGGCTTCACGCTTAACTTGGGGCTAGATGGCGCTGTGTGAATGTCAGTAGATATTTATTTATTTATTATTATTATATATAGTATATGTTGTGCGCATTACTTTTGATTCTCCTCTGGATGTCATTTTTCTATTTTGGATAACATATGTAAAATCCGTTATTAGCTGTAAGTTTATGATTTGTTTTTGTTAATTACACTTATAAGAGCTGTAGACTTTGAATAAATAAAAAATAAAATAAATGAAAAAATAAAATTGGCTTTGGTATTAAATATCTTATTGCGTTTATCATAATGTATTACAATTTCTATGCGCATTTATACCTGGTCTTCAATGTCCATTTGCAAGTCCAGTCTTTGCATCTTTAACATCACCATCAGCAGTATTTTATTCCAGGCGGCTGATGTAGGAGGTTCAATAGCTATACATTCTTTTGGAGCATATTTTGGACTGGGTGCCAGTTTGGCTTTAAGAGTAAAGCCTAGCACTCCAGAAGCTAACACGAATGGAAATGCAGTCCCTGCCATCGATCTTAATGGACCGAGCTATACTTCTGACGTCACTGCTATGATTGGTAAGGAATAAAATTTATTTAATACAGGTCTCAGTTGACTAAAGAGCCAATAGGAAATGGTTTTAAGACAAAACACTCAGATGTTGCTTATTTAAATTCGTCGAAAAGTTCTTCGTCGAACTTTTCGTTGTTGACTACTTGTACTTTTGTTTGTTGTTACTACTAATAGCAATCACATCTTCACTGTAATTGAGTTCAGAATATAGCATTTAGCCTGGCTGAGCTTGAACCATAGGACAGCAGGGATGGTTTGGTTACTTTGTAATATTTATGAGATAAATAAACTGCCATTTGTTAATATCCTGTTTTATCTTCCATAAAAAAATTACAATTAGTTCAAACAAAGATATTTTTGTGATAATTTGCAGATTGTTTTTGTTATTTGAAGGTTCAATTTTCCTTTGGATCTATTGGCCGTCGTTTAACTCTGGACTTACGAATTCTGACGCTGAATACCAAAGAGCAGTTATCAACACATACTTGTCACTAGCTGCTGCAACGGTAAGAATTTTTAATGAAATTTGCCATCAAACAGATAGACCACTTGATGTAAGTGGCAACATTCGACCTTAATACATCAGTAATAAAAAGACCTTACTACATTTTAAGGGACAATATCTGACACTGGTCTCTACCTAGACTAGACGACTCGACGTTACAGCATTAGGTTAATGCACTAAATTATAAAATAACAAAGCCGAACATGTATGTGTAAGTAGAGAAGCCATTTATACGCACGACGAGTTTGGCTTCATAATTCGTTATGCATGAAGGCAAGAAGTGGAACTTCCCGGGTTATGGACCGCCATAATCCACAATGAATGGGCACTTTTAGAAAAAGCTCTCGTCATCCTGTGTTTACATTATTATGACAGAATCGTGCACTGCAAAATGGATATTTTATTACTTTAGCGTTAATTTCTTAAGCTATTTGAATCAAAAGTGCCTTGTTTGCTTAATTTACGCCGTCAGCTAGGTTTAGTGGAGATTGTTAGACCCCTCTTTAGGATCAATTTTAAAGCTCAAATTTAAAGTCATTTATTGCACTTTATAAATGTGTTATAATTATATACGATGGGATCGTTATTGTTCTATTATCATAGCAATTTATTGATCTGTATAAAGTGCGTTCGTGTGTGTATGTATCTGTGTACGTTTGAGTGCTTGCGCGCGCGCGCGCGTGTGTGTGTGTGTGAGTGGCATGTGTATGTCTGTGTGTTTTGATAGTATAAATACTATAAATAGTTTTCTTACTTCACTCTTCTTATTTCTGAAAAAGAGTTTCACTGAAGGAATATCTTATTATTTTGAACTTATATACATTATTTTATTTCAGGTAACCACATTCATAATCTCGTCAGCAGTGAGCAAGCACCACGGTAGGTTCGACATGGTGCATATCCAGAACTCGACCTTAGCTGGTGGGGTTGCTGTGGGATCAGTTTGCAATATGCACGTGGGGCCTGGTGGGGCTATTGCTATTGGCATCGGTGCTGGACTTCTTAGTGTTTTAGGATACAGATATCTGACGGTGAGTTTATTTATGTTATTTTTTATGTTATGTTATTAGTGTACAGGATGGTCAGGTCGGTCACATGTTGGTAAGTGATACGCCTGACCATGACAGAGCGGCATTGAAGGAGACCAATAACTGACACTGCTGTGATACCTACCTAGACGACTGAGTCTACCACTAGTAAAAATAAACTGGGCTTTTATAAACTGATCAATTTTGAGTATTTCTCTTTTTCTATGTCGTATTCTTAAATGTCGTCCAATCCGCAATGGGCCTGCGTGGACGACTAAGGCCTAATCACCCTATACGGGTAGGCTCGTGCCCCTCGGTGGGGACGTTTTAGTTACTGTAGACTAAATTATAGGACTTTATTTATAAATAACTTTGCTATCTAGCAATATTAAATGAGAACTGTCGCATGTTTGTTAAATATTTTAACCTGATGTTTTTGAAACAAATTATTCAAATCTGGAATAGTTTAATGCACATTACAAGTTTTTTGACATTGAATCATATTCATTGAATATTGGCGTAAATTAATGATTCCTAATTGAAATTTTAACAGCCAAAATTAACCAAAATGGGCATTCAAGACACATGCGGCGTTAACAACCTACACGGCATGCCCGGTCTATACTCTGGATTGCTGTCAGTACTTTTCGCCGCCCTCGCTACTCAAGACAAGTATGGTCCATCAGAACTGGTCACCGTCTTTGGCGAAATGCATGAGGTAAAGTGCACTTTATAATTATATGAGCAAAGTGCTAGTTGCTTGAAAGATGATGAAGAAGAAGGAACATTGTTTTTAATTCACAGCTCCTTTTTCGACACCATTATGTGATAGTAATAACTGTCTATCAGTTCAATCAGTTGGGCAGCGTTTCAATTCTCTTAATTATGGATTTAGTTATGGATTGTAACAAAATTTTTACAATCCATAAATTAGCCAATGAATTAATTAACTGTAGATGAGTGTGTTTTAAATTAAAAAAAATCTTTACTGAATATCGAAACAATAATTTTTCTCTAATGATATATTTAACCTATTAACCGCCGAGATTCCAGACACAATAAAACCTATTGTGTCTTTTGAAATATGTAATTGCGGCGATTAAAGGGCTAACTAAGGCTTATTTATAATCCTCGAACGTATCCAAAAGTATGACATAGAAATCAATGAATTATATATAAGTGAAGTCTAAAACGGTCCTTATGTTCTAGGGTGGAAGAACAGCTGCCAATCAGGCCTTATATCAATTCATTGCGTTGGTTGTTACGCTCGTGTTGTCTCTCGTATCAGGATATGTAACTGGTAAGTAATCTGTACATATAAATATAATTGGAGTATCTGTAATATTTATATATGTGATATCGTTTTTTCTTCATCCATATACATATACGGTACATACACCAATATAACATTAAGTCTATCTGTCTGTCCGTCCGTATGTCACACCCTTTTTTTCTCTGAAACTATTAGTACTACACCATTCTGAAGTAGTAAGTATATGTATTCATATCCGCTCTAAGGTTTTGAAAAGAAACTTGAAATCAATTAAATATATTTTGGGGTTTCCCATACATTGAACTAAAACAAAAAAATTTTCTTCGAACGTACACGTATGGGGTATCAATGTTTAGCTCTTAAAAATGGCATCAAAATTTTTTATAATTATTTTTTATAAGTGAATGGTTTGCGCGGGAGACACTACGAAAAAAGCGTGCCCCATCCTCTAACTTCTAAAATATGAGATTGATAAGATTAAACAAATATATGTGTTGTACTTTACCATGAAATTTAACAACAAAATTTAGTTTGAACGACATCTAGTCTGTATTGTTTTCGCTATATGTAAATGGTGAACCACTATTTTCTCATACCAAAGCTTTAGTCACCTACTACTTAAGTAAATAAAAAATATTTTATTTTATGTTACTTGATGATGCGGAATTCTCATAGGGCGAGTCCGACTAGCACTTGGCTATTTTTTAATATTTTACTTACAATTTAAGTAATGCCTAATAATAAAAAAATAGATACCAAAAATTTGCAAACAAGTTATTTGATATTGATAAGATAAACTAATTTTGTTAGTAGTGTTAAAGTAGAACTTGCCTTTTATATTAGCAGCTCATTTTACCCCTGATTTCAGTCTTCACCCTAATTTGCATCTAATACAGCTGCTTCGTTGAAACTTGGTTTATTTTTAGAGCGAAACCGGGTCAAATTCAACAATTTGTTCCAAATAGGGCTTACTTCACCAAGAGCTATGGATTTCATCTTTTACCGGAAACTGTTCTCAACTAGTCAAGATTGTAGAAGGAAAAACAATTGCTTAAATCATTACTGACCATGCAATGTACTATTGGATTAATTATACTACGACTGATTGATTTAGATTTTGTCTTTTTGGCGTATTGGTACGTTGTCAGGACCTTGCTCTTTATTTGATGGGATGCAAATGGAAAAGTGAAGTGGGGATGAATCCTGGAGATTATAAGCTACCTATTCCATTTAGTTTTTGTCGAATTGTAGTAGTAAAAAATAAAATAATTATATCTAATTTTATAAGATAAAATCTCTATTATATGAGAAGTCTGACTACACCATACTTGATAGCTATGAAAACGGCAGGAGTTCAGGAACATTAGAAATTATTTTGTTTTAATAACGTGTCAATCATACGTTATGATACGCAATAAATGTATACTGAATAAACAACAATAATCCATTCATATTGTTCAAATTGCATCAATTTTAAACATTTAAGAAATAAGCAATTTAAATAATATATTCATTTCCAAAATTGAAAATCGTTTTAATAGTCAACTCAACATTAATAGCTGTATTGGAAACAATTTACACGAAAGATCCGGTGTAGCTCACGGAAATAGACAATATAAGATAATCATCGTGGTAATCATCTAAAAGTAATTTCGAGATAACAATAGGTATCTAAGTATAACAGTACCTCGAGCCGCTTGATTAAATACGCGTAATGGCTTTGTAAATAAGGCCATGACAAGGGCACGGTTTTCCATGGAGTATTCGGAATAATAAAAGGCATACGCTTTAGCAACGTTAGATAAAGGAGTGATCTTACTTCAAACTTAAGTGGCCACTGTTGTACACTTTGGAGGATTAAAATGTTGTTTTTTGATTTCGTGAAATTAATTGTTATTGCTGCGCTACTTTATGATATTCTTTTTGGGCTGAGAGCCATCTTTGCTCGATACTCGTCCAGTGAAGCTATGAAGCCTACGGCCAACAGCTATAAGTTATTCCGAAAAAAAAGAGAAGATGTTCTTAAGTTCAGAAAATTTGATAACCAAATATTTTTTATGTGAAAATACCGATCTTGTTCGGTGTATAATATATGTCGAAGTGTAGTTTTAGGTATGGGAAAGCCATGCTTCAGCAGAAAACTGACGTGTAAATGAGGACTCAAAAACTCTGTCCTCTTCCCTATATTCTCTTATAGAAGAAACTCTCCATATTTTGAGGTAGGCAACGCGTTCGTTGATTCTTCAGGAAGGCGGTTTTACTGAACATCACATGAACCATCGGCTCGTTTGACAGCCCATAAAATAAATACATAATCATTGAAAGGGATAACACACGAAGGTATTTTTTGTAACAATTAACAAATGTCACTTCTATTGGGTGATCAATAAGAGTATTACATATTTTATACAATATTTCATTTAAAAAGATATGCGTTTAAATTCCCTGTATTTGCGATTCGTTATCTAAGTTGTAAATATTCATGACCATTAATTCCATAGTTTAAAGCGGCTAATCACCTTTTTTTACAGGTTTACTATCGAAGCTGCCCATCTTCGACTCCCTAAAGGAAAACGAAAAGTACGACGACGAAATTAACTGGGAATTGCCGTAATCAAGTTGTCTAGAGTTGAGCTCTTATTTTCATCTGGAATTTTACAAAATTTATTTGAAATAAAGGCTATTTTTGGCATCAGTCTTCGGGATATTTAGACATTGTTGTTATGCTAAAGATGTAAATTCAGACATAATGTTGTTGCTAATACTTACAAATATAACAATGTAAGGATACGAAATCATCCACTCTTACGGTCACTTCTGATCAACTTCGGATGTACAGGTAAAATCAAATGTTACATAGAAATTAGGCGACAAAAACACCGTATGTTCCCACGCAGACGACTTTACGATAATACCACGCACGTTATCAAGCAAAACCTGCCATTATCAAGTCACTTCATGTAGGTTTACTGTCAATAAAAGTGTACAGAAAAGGTTTGGGATTATAACATATTTTATAAGCTGTCATAATCGCTATGAGCTTAACTGAGAGCAACCGCGTGGGTACCTTATCTTTAAATACTGATTATAGCCTATCGGTAGATTAATGATAGTTCAGCCAAAACGTAAAAAGTTAACAGAAAATATTAAATCAAAGGCCGCGTATTATCGATAGAGAATTGTATCAATAGTATTTGTCATACTAAGTATTATATAAAAAATATATATACGAGTAATGCGAGCTGGATATCGAATTAATTGTTAATGCTTCTATTATTAAGTACGTGTAAGAATAGCATCATGTTAATATTCCATAGATAAGGAAGCTCTCTACCAAAGATATTTATTCTTCCTAGAAGTCTATCAAAAGAGCTAATTTTAATGCTGGATATTAAATGACTAAGGATTTGTACAATAATTTTACTCATTGTTAAAAAGTATAATATAATTATGTTATTTGCGAATAGTAGAAATATTTTTGGGAATTTATGCTATTTTTTCATAAGTATTATATTGTGTGTTGTAATTAAATATTATATTCAATCAAAGCTTTTTTATTATTTACCTGAAATCACTCCATAATTATATTATTGTTACAAAGATTAATAAATAGGAAATTGTTATATTCAAAGAACTGAGCTAAAATACCTTCAAGTTCATGGTTTCATAAATGTTCTAAGAATATCGCAATATAACTCATTAACAAGATCAAAAGAAAACGATATTTTTTACTGTAACATTTAAAAATAATACGAGTACTGTCTCAATTATGTACAAGAAAAATTATCGTAATTAAAAATAAAGTACTCATAAAATACAATTTCATTTTATTGAGAACTTCTATCGTTTTCGGGATGTAGATAATAAGTTTTTTGGCTAATTCCCATTTGGTAAACTTCCCATTTTGAAAACCTCAAATTATACCTACCGAAAAGTTGCGTTTCGAAAACATTTCATTTCTTCGTACATTTATCCCATTTTTTGTGGGGATGCAATCGGAAAAAATCCAAAAAACCACACCTGGGGTTGGTTGGTATATCGTTTATATAGTCTTACAATAGTCCTATTCAGACAATGAAAAGGTTGTTACGACACTGTACGGCTGTCATTTAAGTTTTTCATGAATAAAATTAAAAGGTTCTTCTGCCGATGGCTTATTATCATCAGCTCATTATATGTCCCCACCGACGGGCACGAGCGTACCCGTAAAGGAGTATAGGCCATTGTTGTCCACGCCGGCCCAGTGCGGATGGATCGACCTAACGCACAACCTTTGCATCTATTCATTGGTGTGTGCAGGTTTCCTCACGATGCTTTCCATCACCGCATCAGTGTCGGATTTAAGTACATATAATTCCAAAATTCCAAAATACATTAGTACGTGGCGAGATTTAAACCTGCACTCTTCAAATGGGAACGCAACAGACCACACCAATGAGCCACCGATGCTCAACCGATGGCTGGTAGATGAAAACTATTCTCGAGTAACTAACTGCGTGACGAAAAATATTGTAGCAATCCTAGAGCTATCACAAGCATCTTCATATTTGTTAGATGACAGATCAGTTCATTTGATGATAGCATTAACCAGTAAGTAGCATCATGTACCTAATGTTTTTAATGCCGAGTTTGATTCTCATTTCAATTAAATCTATACATTTTTGAAACTTCAGCAACCGTTATTAATTGGGCTTAATTATCTTACCTGGTTATTGATTTAATGGAGGCAAAAGTCTGCAATACGTATAGTGCGATAAATGACGTATTTACGTTATTTATATTTAGTCCTAGAGAGAGACTATGATTTTGTTAGATTTACGAAAATATTTTCAGTTATTTTGAAAATTAGACACGAAATTGTTCTCCCATTCACAGATAAATAGATACACATAAAGTTCAACAATTTGAAATTCATTTTGATTTTGTGTTTTGCATCCAATGATATCATATTTTTTATATCATTTGTTGCAGTTATACAAAACACTTACAGCTCAGTATTAGATTTATTCATAACAAACCGCAGGTTTATCAATTACAACCTAAAGTATATACTTATCCTTTTTATTATATCCGAAGGACATGATTTAAAAACGTAAAATAAAATTGAACAATATTTGGTTTGGAAAAAGGCAAAAGTTTGTTTGTATTTTTTTTTATAAAATTTAAAATATTGGCAACTCATAACCCGACCGCTTCCCAGCCTCATAAAACAAATAGCAACAGCTGCTTCCAAAAATAACGTCTAGGAACGAAAAGGACAGATATCCGTTCACAGAAATGTGATATTTTTTTATATTTTCATCTCAATTTAGTATAGTATATATTATTTAATCTGTGGTTCAGTTCACCCAGGTTATAAGAACTGTATTGCAGAAACAACAACAGGAATTTTGGTCTCTATTTTTTATCAAAACGGATGAATTTTCTGTGTTTATGTATGGTTTATAAATATCTATCGTCCACTTAGAAATCATTAGGTGAGACCTTCGTTCAGCAGTGGACATAATTAGGCTGTAATGTTAATGATAGTACTCCAGAGATCCCTTATTGTAATTTGCCATTTTTTCTCTGTAATATAAATATTTATCGAACTGATACAAGTCAAATTATTGGCCGTAGCCTCGAATATTCTTCACCCTGATGCACAAAGGGCCGGCAAAACTAAAGTGCCTTACATCATTTCTAGGACATCTACAGAACATAATCATTAAAATAAATATCAGGTATTATATCACACGTACCGTGACTATAAATACGAGTACGTCAAAATATGTAACGTGCTATCACTGAGATTAGGCTTACCAAAAAAATGTAAACAAATGAAATTAATTTAGCATTATGAAGCATGCACGTACGGTTTTTAATTTGAATAACAATACAACAGTAAAAACAAGGCAGAATTTGACTACACAATTCAAAGCCACCACTTAATCCATCTACCAACGAAGCGTGACGGAGTCTAACGCCTGAGTTCGTAAAAATCACATTCAAAGCTCAAATTAATGAGAACAAAAATTCAGGTGTAGGTTGTCTTACGGAAAACCGGTGCGCCGTATTCGTCAGTCATAGCGTAACGAAACGCGCTTGGTGAAGTGACACTAGAAAAAGTAGGAAATATGAATTCCTTTTATTCATTAGAGTTGCTGCGAATAAAGCTGGACCCGTATTCCGAATCGTTGTATGGAATATTACGCTTCAATTTTTGCTTCACCCAACACCTGTGACCTTCTACGATCTGAGTATTAAGGTGAAGTTCTTCCTTACATAATAATAAGGTTCATTATTGTTTGTACACCGCCTGAACATTTCTCACTAGCTGCCTCAGACATTGAAATAATGGAATTCAGAGGAATATATAGGTGAGATTGTTTGTGCGTGTAAATAACAAGGGAATAGGTTTTGCAAATAGTTTGCGGTGTTGCCAGTCAAATTGGGACGGGTGGGAAGGTTCCGAAATTTCCAATTTTCCCAGATTAGTAATTCTGTTTATTTTTTTGGTTAAATTGGATTTTCAACTTAATAATATTCAGCGTAACTTTACAGAAGTGGTTTTTATTATACAAAGATTTGTGTTAAATTATCATCATCAACAGCCCATTAAACGCACCCACCGAGAGGCGGAGGCCCCTACCCGTATAGGGTGTATAAGCCTTACTCGTTCACGCGGGCCTAGTGCTGGCCGACTTCACGCACGACCTTTGAATATCTTCGCGAGCTCAGGTTACCTCACGATGTTTTTCTTTAACTAAAGAGCGTCGGAGAAACGTACATATAATTACGGAAATTCAAAACGATTTTTTTGTGGCGGTATTTGAACCTGCACCAACCAGATCGGAAGGCAACAGTCCACACCAATTAGCCACCGACGCTCATTAAACTTGTTTTTGTAAAATCAACTAATATAACTATTTGTTTGGTAAGTTATATCTATATACCATAGTAAAGTATTTAATTTAAATTTAACTAAAAAACACCTGTATGAGGTACTGTAATTGCAAGTAAACGTTAAAATATAAAGCTTATATTCATCTTTTAAAAAAGGATGATATCGCCATGTATCCCGGTTTTGTTATAAGCTAATTCTTTTCTTTCTGTAGCGAAAAATTGCCCTGCAAATGCGACTGTAAAAGGCAATTATTCCCAGATTCCCCTCGAGAACATGAAACTTGGCAAGTAAATTTATTATATTATCGGTATCCGGAAATCGGAGTGTTGTATTGAACAGTTCTCGGCGATGACTTAATAGTATCTCTATAATAAAGGGTTGAAATATTTTACAAAATCAACATGTGTTTCATTATATTACAAAGTATATAGGACGGTCAGTACGTTCAACTGATGGTAACTAACCTGATGGTAAGTGAGACACCTGATCAAAAAAGAGCGGTATTGATGAAGTTTTAATTCTCATTGCCGCACTGCGCCCGGTACCCGAGGCAACAGATGTTAGTTCCCTTATACCCGATAATTATATTAGCTGCAATGCCCTTATACCGAAATACTAAAGTGCAAACACTTGTTTTTCATGGTGCGATATCTGGCACTACGGTGGTACCCACAGACATCCGAATATACAATTAGACTGGACAAGCCGCTAAGTTTATAGGCAGTCCCAGTGTCGCAATTTCTTTTCGGTTCTTACCTGTGAAAAGTTATTATATTTCTTGGTAAATTTACTGATTCATTGCGATGATGGCATGTTACAATTGCACAGGATGGCATTTTGGGAAAAAAACGGTAATTTCTTCTAATATTCGTGCGTCTTGACTCGTCTCACAGACGTAACTGGCAGCCAGTGTATGCTCATTGAGCTTCATTTGTCGCACTTAAAAACGCGGCTTGCCCCATCTCCTGTATTGCGAAATCTGTGGTGGTACTGACTAGACGACTCAGTACCGAGTATACCACCAAGTAGTATTTTCTTTGAGTCTGGTAAAGAAGAACAATGTTCGAAGCATGGGTACAATCAACCAACATACCATTGAGCCTTCTTAATACAGCCTAGTTTTTTAATGAGACCATGAGAGAGATCACCCAGGTGTAATTGGTTGCGATGTCTTTTACATCAAGGGTTCCAGGATCGATCGCCGCAATACAAATATTTGCGCATGAACATATCTGTTTATATTGGTGGGTGGCTTTGCCTCCTGCTAACCAGGGAACAGGCTCTGACGATCCATGATTCATTGAACCGGTATAAAAAATACAATCCGAAATAACTCAGTAAGAATAATAAGAGGAGCTTACTAAAAATGTTCTAAGCTGGAAGATGGTTCAGTAATAACAAAAAATTATACATAATATATGCATCAAGGTATAAGTAAGTATATATTATACTAGTAGTATTATTATACTTATACCTTGATGCATTATTGTACTTAATTGGCAGTATTGGCACCTATAATTTTTTTTTCAAATTCGAAACGATTAATACTTTGGTTTAATTTATTATATAAATAAATAATAATTTTATTTATTTCAGATAACAAAGATCCATTTACATCATTATGCTCACTAAATCGTGAAAACTCGCATATTAAAAGCAATGCAGTTTTGCTGCTGTTCTATCAGCTATAAAAAGGTTTCATTTTCCATGGCGCAGCGAAAAATATTGCCGGTTTTTTTGTGCTGTAAAAAAATAGAAAAGCCATCCGTATTCCATATTAGACCGATCGATTACCAGTATTGGTATAAAGGGAAATTACTGGTCGAAACGCAAAACAACAACAAAGAAAAGTGGAGGTTTATGAATTTTATGCAATTCGATATCCCTCGCTTAGCCATGGACCTTATTAATGAGCGAGTCGACTTTCGAATGCGTCGAGTACCTTTATAATTTTTGGGCTTTACTTATCGTTGGACGTTATCCCTAATGCTCTCAATCACTGGATTGAACCTCTGAAAATTGATAAGTTAGATTGGATTATTAATAAATGTTAGTCTGTTTAACTCTTCGGTTTTCTTTATCAGCATTGATATTATAGCTTCGGCCGATTTTTATTGATTTTACAAATAAATTGGAATGGGTGCACGAATATTATTTGTAGTACAAAAATTATGGTTTTCCTACTAAGTACATCTCAGCCATGATTTTGTATTGCAGGATGTACCTATGACATTTGTTCTGAAATGTGTGTCGACTATTAGACTAAGGGTTTGGGGTTCGATTGTCGGGCAGTGTAAAATTTTTGTTCATGTACTTGCATGTTGAATTCGTTTAGTTCATTAGCGCTAATTCTTAATTTATGGTCTAGGTGTTTTTGCATTGATTACATTCATGATACGAGCTTCATGCATTTTCAATGTAAAAAGTGACACGACGGTCAGGAATTCACTTGATGTAAGTGACCGACTGACCATGACATAGCAGATTGGTGGAGAGGATAGACAGCTTTTATTCGCCATCAATACCGCACTGCGCCTGTCACCCGTAACAACCATATTAGGTCTCTTATACCCGGTAATTTTACTATCTAAAAGTATTCCAAACGATACTAAACTAAAGATTTACGTTTTCTGCCTGTCTTGTAACCAGAATTGTAAAAAAAAACTTGCCCGTAGTTTAAATCGATTCTAAAAGATAAATGGTGAAGTAAATATTATATTCTAAGTAAAATAATAATAGAACTTCGAACTAGTGATTACTTTTAGCGCTCAAGAAAAGCAATCATTCAAAAGGACGTAAAATAATAAAGAACCTATATAAAGGAATACTTAAAAGCCTTTTCATAGAATATAAGAGCCGCGACGTGCTTAAATATTGCCAAGCTTAAAGAACCTTTTGTTTGTTCATTTCAGAATTGTATCTTATTAAGAAGCCGTCGCAGACTTACTCAAACGATTTTTTTAACAAATCAATATTCATCGATGGAACAAAGGTTATTTGTCTCATAGATATATATTTAGTTCTGTATATTAAATGTCTTATTATTTATCCACCAAAAACATTCTGTAAAAAATCTAGCCAAGTCTCGATGGAGCTGCTTGATTATCTCTAAAAAGTAATGAAATCAAGACAAAGACGTGCCAAGTTTAAGGTTCCTTACTGCGATTACTTTATTATTATGGTTAATGTTATGTGACTGTACCGAATTAACTCTCTGAGTTAATGGGTAGTACTAGTTCTATTTGATGATAATGAGTGAGTGAGTGAGTGTCTATCTATCGAAATGCGCAACTTGCTGTCGCTTAACGTCGGATCTAAATGACTACAGACCTTGAAATTTTGATTTAAAGTATGTTATTATACTTACTAGATGAAGAAAATTTCAGCGCTCTGGTATTATCCAAAAGTTCTCAAATTGGTGCTGAAAATGCGGCGAAATGGATCTGTAAAGGATGTACGCAGTGTTTGCTTCGCGCTTGACTTGGCGGGGGCACTACCGTGCCTGCAGATATGAAAATTATTGAGTGGTAGATTCGATATAATCGATAAGGTAGGTACAGTAGGATTCACAAATGGTGACCACAAATGGGAGCATAAGATGAAGACTATTCAATAATACATCGATTTAACTTATATAATTATAACATTATATGTCGGTTTCCTTTCCTCTTTCATTGTTTATTTAATGTTTTGTGTTTATTGACGCTGATAAAATTGGTTTGTACGTGACGTTGTTATGGGATGCATGCGTTTTTGTTTGTATAGCAACAAAACATTTGTATTTATGCATTTCAGCATACTTTTTAGTGTATAGTAGGAACATCTTATTAGCCTTAAATATTTAAATTATTATATTATAACATACTTTATATAACGCCGTTGGTTTCTGATAAATAAATAAATATCGGACAACAGATTTTTTTAATGGTCAGTGTAACGACGGTCAAGACGCTCACCTAATTGTAGTGATACGCCTGACCATGACAGAGCGGCATTGAAAGTGACCAACAAC
>PQWD01010380.1:0-19358 GCA_019425675.1 Leucinodes orbonalis
AAATGTAAATTATTTATTGTTTTCACGATTAGTGTCACTCACTTTGCATACCCTATTCATAATCTCTGTGCACGTCACTGATAAGGCTCCAGTCCTCCCAAATATCATGCGTACAAAAGCCTTGTATGTTTGTATATATATTCTTAGATTTCAAGCTTGCGTTTGAGTATTCAGGTACAAAAAAATTATATGCCTTCTATTATTTCAATTGTTCGCAGGTTTTTCGGTGGAAAATAAATGAGTTTTTATTTTATTATTTATTTCGGGTCAGCTTTCAACCCGGTCTCCACTTCAGAACTTATTACGACGATAGCAATACGTAGATTCACAAAAGAAAAAAAATACTTGAACAAATATTTAAATAGCTTTGTTGGTTATAATTCTTAAATCTGTTTACTTTGTCCCCAGGTCTGGTCAGAGCGAACCATTGAGTTCTGCACAGAGAAATGGCCCAACACAATGAGGAAAGAGTTGTTCGGCACCTTCAGCTTCATACTGGTGTACGCAGTACCTGGTGAGCATTTATTTCAATTCATTTAGTATTTAAAAAAAAAGACGCTCAAACTGCGCCATCTAGCCCCATATTGAGCCAGAAGCTTGTATTAGGGTACAAACAACTGATAAACATACTTATATTTTTTTTTTGTAAGTACATACATATTATACATAGAAACACCCAGACCATTACAAACAGGCATGTTCAACACACAAATGTTTGTGTTAAATACATGCCTGTTTGTCAATTTTAGTTTTCTTTGTTTTCGCAATTTAAATGTACATTGACATGACATTTTCTGTACTGGATTGTCTTTTTTATGTAATTAGTGATCAGGACGTCAGGCGCACACGTGGTGTTAATTGACACGCCTGACCGTGCCAGAGCACTATTGAAGGAAAACAGTCATATATACAGTGATTATTCTTCGTCAGTACCGCCTTGCGCCCGTCACCCACAACGACAGATGTTAGGTCTCATATACCGGTAATTTCACTGGCATATACTACTAACAAACAATTACAAAATTGGAGGGAAAAACATAAAAAAACCTTTGCTTAGCTTTCTCTATAGAACGCACTTGAGTCCGACGATGTGATGCCCTCAAGCTTGTGTGTATTTTTTCGACTTTACTATAGGCTCTCATCCTTAGAGTATCAATATTAGTAATTTACTCTAAGCTATCATCACTTGCTATGGTGAAATCCACTGTTGTGCTGTGCTGTACAAAAGTCGTCAAAAGTCATTTGAAAATCTATCCGAAAAAAGAATATTTCTTCAATCAGACCTTAGTGCTAACATTACGTATAAAAAAGAAGAAAGAAAAAATCTTTATTCAGATAAATCTGTTACAGATACTTTGGTATTTCTAATAAATATGTTTTCATAAAATCCAAACAAAGCAATTAGTTTGATAGTCACTTTATCTGAATGCTTCATTGTATAATTAATACGATTTCGGAATAGAGAGCGCCACGTTTTATTGTTTGCTTGTCATTTTTATTCATATTATTAAGATAGCATCAAAGTGATATTTATACACTGTTCCCTTATTGTGTATTACTTCGCCTCCTCGGAGCTGAGGTTCAAATCCCGTACCAATATTTCGAATTTCGAAAAATATATGTACTTATCCGACGCTCTTACGGTGAAGAAAACATCGTGAGGAAACCTTCATGCACGCCTGCGAAGAGATTCGAAGGTTGTGTGAAGTCGTCCAATCCGCACTGAGCCCGCTGAACGACTAAGGCCTAATCACACCTATACGGGTAGCTCCCATCGTGGTGGACGTTTAATGAGCTGATGATGAGGATGAATATAACAATCTAAGAAACGCTATAAGAAATCGAAATAGTACTGAGTTACTTGTTGGCTCTTTTCGTAGAAACAACTGCTTTTTAAACAGGTAGATTTATACAAATATATATATAATAATAAAATAGTTTTCCTTTGTATAGAAGCTGGCTATTTAAACTATCCACGCTGGCCAGTGCGGATGACAACTTCACCACAACTGATTCCCCCCCGTGCGCAGGTTCTCACGAGTTTACCTTCACCGTTAAAAGCGTCGGATAACGTACATATATTTTCAAAATCCGAAACATATGTACGTGCGGGATTTGAACTCACCTCTCGGTAGGAGGCAACAGTTACACCATTGACCACCGACGCTCTTTACTTGAATATTGTTGGAATAAAGAAATGGAATAAAAAAAACGACATTTCTACTTAATGTTTCAAAGTAACTATAGTATTCTGTTTAAAAAATCCTCGCGCTATAGTCGTTGACTTGCGTGGTGGTAGCAGCCTATCAATTAAGTTATTGTTTGATGCTCTTTCAAGTTCAAAGCTTCCTATTTAGAAAGCGTCTTTGAAAACCTTAAGTTGCCCATTTACTATGAGTTTGACATTGAAGATGACGACTATATGTTGTTTTCAGGTTCGCATCAATTTTCGCGATATCTCAAAAATATGCAAGTTAGCCAGGACTTTTAAGTATCCTGAGATTCAAAATTAAATGGCGGATCGTATGGTGTTTAATTTTTTGCATACTTTTTTTAAATTATAAAATTATGAAAAAGCTCAGAGATTTTTGGATGTCCATTTCAATACAAATTTTAACTTACAAATGTCACAATTGTACCTATATGAAACTCATTGTTTGTGATGACATGTAGCTAGCCTACTAGCCACATTCATACTAGCCTACCACTGCCTCACAGTCAGTGAAAAGTCAACAAATTCAGTTATAGCAAAACTTACTGAACAAATCATTTTAGAATACTTAGTCCGTATATATACTTTATATACTATACCGTTTGTCTATTATCTATAAATCATTAGAATTACCCATACACTCATTAACTTCTTATCAATATAGTAAATCACCAAGTGGGGATTAAAAAAATATTCATAAAAAACTAGTATTCCAAATCATAATGATTTATGATAATAAGCCAGTAGTAATTCATTAGTTAACTTATAACAAGATTAAGACGTCTTATTATGAATCGTGAATTAAGGCAATTTATTTGATTTATTCCCCACATATTTTACTGATCTGAAAAGCTAAATCTACTTTATTGAGCCTCAGTTTAACAATTGCAGATATATAATAGTTGACACCGACCATAAATTATGCATAAATAATAATTGGTTAGGGATTTTTGTACCAATAAGGCTTCTCTGAGCACAGACTATCGTGAAAGAGACGTGCTCTAAGATGGAGCAAACAAGATACTGAAATTATAGGGGTTTCACCTGTTCTACGATTTCATACTATGTCTTTGGCTTAGTCAACACTTTGATATTGTACTGTTGCTCAAACTTTTTTCTAATTAAAAATAATGGATTTAGTATGTGGATAGTTTTGGGTAAACAGAAGTATTTAAAACTTCAATATGAACGATTCAGAATCATTTCTTTCGTAGACTGAGAACTGTAAAACAGTTGAAAGTTGTCAATAAAAACACTAACCCAATGACAGGATCTTCACTTTTTCACTTAATTGGTTGAGGTAAAAACTTAAATGAATAATTTAGCGTTTTAAATATAAGAATACGTATGCGTCATGGAGCTCGGATATTTCTGGTTGACGTATATTCCTGATTGTGCATTACTTGTTTATTTTGATCTAAACTCAGTATGAACTACAAGATCTCTCTTCAACTTATCGCAGTCCACTGCTGGACATAGGTCTTCCCTATTTTGCGCCAGATATCCCGATCCTCTGTTTTCTCAACCAGCCTCCACCTGCGACCTTTCGCAGGTCGTCGGTCCATCGGTCCGGGAGTCCTACGCTACGCTTGTCAAGACACTGTCTTCAGTCCACTCCAATACTCGTCTGTGAAGAACGTCTGACGTCTGTTTTACAAGATATTGACATAATATTATAAGAATGAGATAAGCAGTGCGGTGAAGGAAAACATAATGAGGAAACCTGCGCACGCCTGCGAAGAGATTCAAAGGAAGGACGACTAAGGCCTAATCACCCTATACGGGAAGGCTCGTGCCCCTCGTGGGACGTTTAATGAGCTGATGATGAAGCAGTACCTTTGTACAAATTTCTTTATGTGTTTTTTGTACTGTATTACTGGCATAAATGATTAAATAAGTAAATATGATTAAACGATAATTAAAAAATAATCCATATAACAACGCTTGAGTGCCTCGGCTTACCTTGGTTATTACACTTTATGTTGGCACGATCCAATTAATAACAGTATTAATAATCTCGTTATTGAGAATAACCCTTGCATGGGTAGCTTCGAGAGTGATATTGTTCATGAGACCTACCCTTACTTAAACAATGAACTAAACAGACAATCACCAAGAAACGTCAATCAAAAATGTTCGAGCCGCATCACACATAGTCATTTTTAAAATAAAATTACTTTTTAAAATTTTGAACTTTACGCATCACTGAAAGGGTACAAAATCAAAAGCACGAGCACACTACTATGTCATTATGATTGTGATGAGCGACATGCTTACGAATGAAATTCTGCCCAAACGACGCGATAGGTAAAATTTTGCCGGACACTTTTCGAGTGAGATTGTTCCTCTCGATCGAAGCCTATCCAAAAAAATATACTAGCATTTTTTATCTAAGGACCTACCAATCAATTACTTACTTCTAAGTAATTGTATGCTATTGCTATACAACATTTATTTAACGCATGCTTTTTTTAATAAAACTGTATTTTCCTTATTATACTTACCGTAAGTATTTAAATTTAAGACTCGATAATAAGTCAACGAAGCTAAAAGAAACAAAATTTAAGAAAGACAAATAAAAACTTAAGAAAAACATTGTGCAACCGTTTATTAATTAAGCCCTTTGTTATAAATAAGAAAGGAAAACTTATTAAAAAGTAGGCAGCAGCATTTGCATTCTTTACAGAAGAATTATTTGTTTTGTTCGTGTAACTGGCTATTTAATAATACTTTTATTATAAAAATATTTGTTTGCTTTAATATTTGTAATTGTTTATTCCAGATAAAGAAATATTAATCATGTCAAATGTATTATTCAATTACTTTGATCAATGCAAATTTTATACAAGTTTCAAATATTGCATTTTTTAAAGCTGAGAATGGGAAAATGCATTATTTATGACATCACGTATAAATCAGTTTAATTTGAAGTAATTTTACCTGTCAAATAAAAGTGTGATCAAAACTCAAACTAAAAAATGCTATAATTGAATAAATCATTAAATGACACCTTTGAATAGTTTTAATGAATCTAACACCTGTTCGGAGGTTTGTTATCTACCAATTTGTTATCTACCACAAAATCTTGCCGAATTGCCTTTTCACCAGTTTAAATTAAAGATTTAAAAAACCCTCATGAAAAAAGGTTACTATACAATAGAAGAATATTTATCGGATAAAGAAGTGTGGTCTTGCACTTAGTGTTCCAGTTACAAAATCTTTGTAATAAATTATTGTAAAGCTATTTGTAGGTAAATGACAAAACTGTAACCACTGATATAAAAAGATTAAAAGAGTAACTCGAGTTTCTTGCCGGCTTTTCTCGAAGATCCTACTTATTCCGAACCGGTGGTAGAGTCACAAAAAATATCATAATAATAACAATTGACGATTCAAAAGTATCTGTAACAGATTTATTTGAATAAAGATTTTTTTCTTTCTTTCAAGAAGACTCCGGCAAGAAACTCGTGTAGTTACTCTTTAAAAAGTGTGTTTTACATGGTTCCCATCTCATGTCAAATTTATATAATACTATTGGTTACTAAAATATCATATTAGGTTATTAAGTCATAATTTTATTCAATTTTAACGTAAAGAAACATTACTTAGTAAGTTAAAGGGACAGTGAGCTGGGCACGTATATCGCAAATGCCGCGCTGTCATGATCAAGCGATAACCAATGATAACTTATCATCAGGTGAGCGTCCTGACCGTCCTGTACACTAATTTATGAAATTAAACTCAAAGTTAGGAAACTTAGTTATTTTTATATGTTTAACCATGCACGCTGTAGTTTATTCTGAATAAATTTTACTTATTAAATAATGAAAACTAAGTGTAGGTCGATCCCCAACCCGATGGACTGATGATCATCCCGATGGTTAAAGTGGTGGGTAGCAGATATTAACATACATTAGCTAGGGATTGTTTCGTGTGAAAATCATTTGGGGAGGCCTACGGTTAGCAATGGACATTTTAGACTTTAAGGATGTTTAATAATCAATTAAAGTAACTTGGTTTTGTATGTATTTGTATTTATGGATTGCAGGGTCAATAGTGGTGGTGTCCTACTCATTGATGGCAGAAGGCTTTGCTCAGTGCTGCCTCCCTTCGACCAGACAGAGGGCAGCCAACAGTCAACAGGTATGAAAGATTTCAATGCATTTTTTACGTCTTGTGTTTAAACAATTATTTTGTTCTTGCACGCTTCGTTTCATTCTGGAACATTACACGAGCTTATAAAAGTATTTGAATATTCGTCCTCAACGCGTGGACCGGTCAATTGATTCTTTTAACTGATTTTGATTTAAAAATTTTTGTTACACTCTTTTATTGAATAATTCCATTTTAAAATTATTAACCAGCACAAGAGATACTATAACCCACAGTAAAAAAATAAGGAAAGTCAAGCTCACTGATGCTATGCTATATAGCTTCCTTATGCCTCCTTATTCATGATCACTAGTGTGTTTCTGTCTCAATGTATTTATTAAAAACAACATAAAAATTCTTAAAAGCCCCAGGTCAGAAAAGTGGTCTTTTATAAACTCAAGGTGATTTAATAGCCTTTCACTACAGTCGTATTTTAAATGCGGGGAGCAATGTTTATTACTTCCAGTAAAAGCTTAGTACCACTTAGAAAAAGCTAGAACAGCATTGTGTTCATTTGTGAGAACTCGGTTTTTACTTTACAAGATTATTCGTACCTAACGAGGTCATGACGTAATGACAAATTATTTTGCAAAAGTGGCCATTTAGTCATAGTATCAAAAGTAGCGACAAAGCGAAATAATAATAGCCTACGTATAGTCTTTTCGTCAATGATTCCACACTACGTAAAGGCTAAAGTCATTCAGTAAGTAGAATCTTTATAAAATAGGTAAGTAATTTTAAAGAGCACAAAACCTTTTTTATGTAATTAGTGTACAGGACGGTCTGGACGCTCACCTGATAAGTAATACGCCAGACCATGACAGAGCGGCATTAAAGGAGACCAACAACTGATAGACAGTTATTATCTCCATCAATGCCGCACTGCGCCCGTCACCCGAAGCAACAGATGTTAGGACTCTTATACCCGGTAATTTCACTAGCTACAGTGCCCTCATCCCGAAACACAAAAGTGCATAACACTGCCGTTTCACGGGATGATATCTGGCACTGCGGTGGTACCTACTAGACGACTCAGTATCGAGTCTACCACCTAGTAGATAGGTATAATTATGATGATAGGTATTATTCCCATTGTTTATTACCCACTGCTTAAAAGAGTTCCATACTTTCATTGGGGCTAGATTAAGTTATGTGAACTTATAAAAAATAATTTATCTCCCAAATTCTTCCAAGCATAAATCAATATAATTTTTATTATATGACAATTTAAACTCAATAAATAATACGTATTTTTTAAACCAAAATTTGAATATTAGAACGTTTAATTTTCTGATAGAAATTTAATATACTATATAGAAATTATTCCATAATAAACCCCGATACAAAGTGGATTTCCTTTAACATGCGTGCGTTGTAACGTACACTGCTTAATTAAAACATGAACATGGACTAAATAATTATGTTGCGATAAACAAAGCATCAAAGTGGGTATTTGCTGCAATCGTTCGCGTGTAATAGATATTAAATTTCTATCAGAAAATTAAACGTTCTAATATTCAAATTTTGGTTTAATAAATACGTATCTTATCAGCATAAACTATAAATTTCCCGACGAAGCCCGATTCAGAAGATGTCACAATCTATTAAACTTACTACGTTACGAACTGCAATAAATATGGAACTATAAACGATCCTGTTTTATCGTACACATATCGAATAGAATATTTCAAAGCCAACATATTTAACACCTATAAAAAGTAAGGCAAGAAAAATGCAACCATCAAAGGTCTTTTGCGAGCCATGTTTTTTGTAAAGCCCTTATAAACCGTAGTTTGTAGAAACGGCTACATCGTAATGGTTATCGTGAAAAGTTTACTTGGATTAATGCTCCAACGAGTTTCCGTGTGTTGGGTTATAACATTTCCGGGTATTTCGATCCGGAATTCTTCAGCAAATGGCCACGTATTTGCATCTATGAGTATTTGTTCAAGCGTGAAAAGTAGTTCTAAATGATGCAGTGTCTGCACGTTATTTGTAAACACATGGACATTAAACTCGTGGGACCCAATAAAATTATCATAACGTTTATTGTTATGATCCAAATATGAGTACGCTAAATAATAAAACGACGAATCTTACCTATACCTATTCAACCTATCGCAGTCCACTGCTGGACAAAGGTCTCCCCCATTGCGTCATATATCCCGTCCTCCGATTTTCTCATCCAGCCTCCACCAGCGACCTTTCGCAATTCGTTGGTCCATCTGGCCGGAGTGCGTACGAATCTTATTTCGTTCAAATAAAAAATCCTATTTAAGTTATGACATAGGTTTTAAATAATTTCTAAAAGTGTCTACATAAGTAAGTATCCACTGACATTCAACCAGCGCCATCTAGTCCCAAGTTAAGCGTGAAGCTTGTTTTACGGGTACTAAAATACATAGCAAGATTTAATGAGTGTATCTGTTATACTGCTGCTTAAATTTCAAAATAATTATTTTTATAATGTTGGATATTCTTTATTTTTTCTTAACAGAATAAAGTATTTTTGAATTTGAGTTTAATATTTGTCAAAATAGAGCGTCGGTGGCTCAATGGTGTGGACTGTCGCCTTCCTACCGGAGGGCCGAGGTTCAAATCCCGCCACGTACCAATGTGTTTTCGAATTTTCGAAAATATATGTACGTTATCTGACGCTCTTACGGTGAAGGAAAACATCGTGAGGAAACCTTCATGCACGCCTGCGAAGAAATTCAAAGGTTGTGCGAAGTCGTCCAATCGCACTGGGCCCGCGTGGACGACTAAGGCCTATTCACCCTATACGGGTAGGCTCGTGCCCCTCGGTGGACGTTTAATGAGCTGATGATGATGATATTTGTCAAAATAATTTTCAGCGACTGCGCCTGTCAGGGAGAGGAAGCGGGTGGCGTGGATCTTGTTACTTCTAGCTGTGCTGTTCGCACTATGCTGGCTCCCTACAATATTACAACTGCTGATCGATGTGAACGCAGTACAAGTAGATTCAGTATCAGCTGTACTGCCTTATACTCTTTTATTGGGTAAGCTTTCATTTTTCATGTCATTGGTAAATGAAACGGTCAGTTCGCTCATCTGGTGAAAACCAGGCTGACCATCACAGAAGTAGTGTTGAAATTATTAAATAGTAGGTACTCATTATTTCCTGTAAATACTGCCCTGCGCCCATAATCAGAGACGACAGATATTAAGTCCTATATACCCGATAATTTCACTAGCTACAGTAGCCTCATCCCGAAACACAAAAGTGCAAAACACTATTTGACGGTACGATGTCTGGCACTGCGATGGTACCTAGATGACTCAGTACAGAGTCTACCACCTAGTAAAATATATAGTGCTATATTTAACAAGCCAGTATTGAAAACGGAATTGAGTAAATGTATTAAAGCATACATGCTTGCAAGTAGGGTTTCTCATTTCTCGACCTTTTTATTTCTCGAGCACGAGAATTCTCGACCACTATTTCCCGGGAATTCTCGGTTGTCGAGAAATATTGAAAAGCTCAAAACATATTTGATTTAACAATAAACTATACTTGTTATGCAATATTCAACATTTATCAATGACCAACGTTTTTTTAGGTTCATGTGAGTTTAATTTAACTATAGAAAACTTTAATTAAGCGAAAAAACTCTAGCGAGATCTTCTTATCATTATTTCTAGTTTCTACAAACAAATATACTAAATAGTATTTTTTTGAAAAAAAAAACAAATAAAATATCTTCTAAAAACAATGTCATCATGTCACCACAATGAAACTTAGTTCCTTACATACTAAATAATTTATTTAGTCTCAGTCTGTACTACAAACTTTTCAATTACGTAGCATAAAACGACAGTTTAATTCCTTATAAAAAATAACAATCAGACTAGCTTAGTAATTACGAGTAACAGTAAGTACATGTTCCTTAGTTTAGTTTTTGTATCAACTTTTCAATATTGTTATAAGTAAATGGAGTCTTTCTTTACGTAAATAAACATAAAAATCTAATAAATCATTAAAAATCTTAAGACCAATTCATCATCATCATCATTACAGCCCAATTATGTCCACTGCTGAACGAAGGCCTCCCCTAATGATTTCCACGTGGACCGATCCCTTGCAGTTGACATCCATCTGCTACCGCCACCTTAACCAGATCATCCGTCCATCTGGTTGGGGGTCGGCCTACGCTTCGCTTTCCGTTACGTGGACGCCACTCGAGAACCTTTCCGCCCCATCGGCCATCGGTTCTACGCACTATGTGCCCTGCCCACTGCCACTTCAACTTGCTAATCCTCTGGGCTATGTCGGTCACCCTAGTTCTCCTACGGATATCATCGTTTCGGATTTTATCGCGTAGGAGACACCTAACATAGCCCTCTCCATAGCACGCTGAGCAACCTTGAGTCTATTCAAGAGGCCCTTAGTGAGCGACCACGTTTCGCTTCCGTATGTCATAACTGGCAACACACACTGGTCAAAGACCTTCGTCTTGAGACACTGAGTATTTTGGACGAAAAGATCTGCCTTAACTTCCCGAACGCTGCCCATCCTAATTGGATTCGACGAGAAACCTCCTTCTCGAAGTTGGACCTACCCATTTGGACTACCTGTCCCAGGTACACATATTCGTCAACAACTTCGAGGACAGAACTTCCAACTGATATCGGTATAGGTACGACATGGGCATTAGACATGACTTTCGTCTTGTCCATGTTCATTTTAAGACCCACCTGTTGAGAAGCTCCGTCTAGGGTTTCGAGCATAATGCTTAAATCCTCCATGGATTCTGCCATGACTACTATATCATCGGCAAATCGAAGATGAGTGATGTACTCGCCATTCACGTTGATGCCAAGTCCTTTCCAATCGAGCAGCTTAAACATATCTTCCAACGCAACTGTGAACAGTTTCGGAGATATAACGTCTGTCGGAGACGTTATAAGACCAATTACAATCACAATTTAAAGCGGAAACTGCTTCAAAAGCTAACCCACGATGTCACGTTATCATTAAGAAAATAAGCCTTTAAAAATACAAGGGCATTTATAGCATCATCTGACAATCGGTTTCGTATTTTTGTCACAAAGTTTCCAGACAAGGAGAAAACACGTTCGTTTTCTATTATGTACTCTAGTATAACGTATTAGAAACGTTTTTCAGAAACGTAATTAGCTGGGTCTTCCTGAGAGGAACTCAAATCTTAATAATTACAACGACCGTGTGAAATATCAAATTTCAGTGCCCTCCTCTAATAGGACAAATTATTTCATTTAATTTCGCACGACGCGTGGCAGAGCCGCAACGAGAACGCAAGCGCGTTATCAAGTTTTAATTTTTTGACTGAATTTCTCGATTCTCGATTTCTCGACCACTTTTTCTCGTCTCGAGTAAGGCAAAAATTCCCGGGAATTCTCGGTTCGAGAATTCTCGAAGAGAAACCCTACTTGCAAGTGTAAATATCATGTAAATTCCAATATTCACACCATTATCATCAGCTTATAACGGCCCACTGCAGGGCACAAAATGTCCCTTACGAAGCACGGTATCATCTTTCCTTCTAGAAAATTAAGTGAATAGTAATGTCCTTATCAAACCAAACATAGTTCCGGGTAAGATCCAAGCAGAACAAACATTTGTGTGTGCGTGTGTGCAAACATATCCGTATTGGTCTGGGCGATTCTAAGTATACAGGGTGAAATCGAGACTATTAGCATTTTTTAAATAAGAACCTACTTGTGATTTAAGTACATCCTCCAAAATTAATTTATTTTTGAACTCTAAAAAGCATATAAAAGAAGTTGTGATTGATCAATAATACGTATACAATAAAAAAAAGTTGAATTACAAAAAAATAATAAGATTAGGGTGAGGCGGGTTCACGGCGCGCACTGTTGCAGGCGCGCTGTATAAAGTAGTACGAGCTATAATAATTTTACAAATTTTCAATTCAATGCGATGATTAACTTATTTATCATTTATTTTGTGACACTTTTATGTTAAATCTATATGGTATTAAGTTACCATAAAACATTCTATAATATGAGTATAATAGTTGAATGGATGGCAAAGATTTAAAATTCCCCTGTATAGTGTACTTACTTACTTAGGTATGTGTTTACAAAAATATATCTAAGAAAGTTTATCCGTTGTTCAGTACTCACAAGCTATGTTTAAATTGGGCTTATTGTGTATATCTGTGTGTATATCTCTCGATGTCTCCCATTTACAAATTGGGAAAATTACAACGCGATTTTACACTATGCAGATTCCTCGCGGAGGCACATATTATTTACATGTACTGAATACGCACACTACACTACAAATTACCAACTGTTAATTAACCAAATGAACTAAATATTTCAGGTCACGCGAACTCTGCAATCAATCCAATCGTGTATTGCCTGATGACGCGCAACTTCAGACGATCGCTGCGAAAACTGATCTGCCACGACACCGGTAACATAAACTCTAGTACTCATTTCCATGTAAGTTCACACAGTTAGTACTCTGGGCTGATTGACAACATTACTTTTGCTTTGTCTTCTAAGTTCATAAAAAAAACTCTAGCTGTCAAATAACCTTGACAGTTGGCTGTTGGTATTAGGCTGTGAAATAAGTTCTAACAATTGATTTCCTATTGGTTTTCCAGCTAACAATTCGAACGATCATATTATTTTAACATACTGAAACTCGAAATTAATACACAATTAAAAAACACTTATTTTTCAAGTAACGTTCACATTCGGATATTAATGTAAAGATAAGGTATTGCCAACAATTGACTGTCTATTAAATTTCCCACCTTACATTGAAGCAGTTATTATTTCTCGTTCTTCTTTTGAAAGTAGGTTAACTTAAATTTGGAATATTGTAATAAAAAAATAACTTCTCATTTCAATAATTGTTTTTAATATAATAATAATTGATACATAATTAAATGACTGCAAAATCATATTCATTCAGAAAAATAAGTCAGTAATTCCTGTTATATATCGATAATATATAGCTTTTTCTGGATACATAATAAATATTTTTGGCTTTGGACCTGTGCTATCAATTATAAATATAAGACTTAAAATACAATTAAACAATGTTTTTTTAAACAAACATATAAGTAATATTTAAATATCCTTATCTCAGCAGACTCAAAATATTAACAAGCATCTGAATGTTTCAAATTTAACACTATACTGACAATAAGATTTTTTTATTGCCTGTATATAAATAGGTATCTTGAAAAATAAATGGACAATCCCGGGAAAATGCCAGGGAGATTTAACCACTGATTTCCAAACTGTTCCTTAGGGACAGAGCGAGTACAGCTGATGTATACGGTTGATGAATGAGGGTACCGTACGTGCTCGCGTGAATAAGTGGTGGTTAGGCACGATAGAGATATAAGGGCAAATGTTCGGTACGTAGGTATTGTTATGCAAAGGTATACAGTCATGAAAAAAGAAACTAATAGAAACACTTTTATATTCAAAACTAAGTTCAACTCTGCGAATATATATTTTTTTAAGAATAGGCTATTTCAAAAATCTTGCTACGATTTTGTTTTTCATATTAGTGTAAGGTTTTTAGCCGTCTTACAAAAGGAAGTTACTCAATTCGACGTATATGTGCCTTTTCTTATTGTTTGGACTTCAATAATATGCGTGAAGATAAAAGTAGCTTTTGTCTCTTTAACTATGTTAGATTTCAAATGACTCTGTTATTTTTAAGTGGTCTAGCTACTATCAAAACCTGTTAGATTAAATTAGTTTAATCTTACAATTAATTAGCATATTGTCAAATTTTCCTCTGCAAATTTTCTTTCGCCAATTTTGTTTTAGAACGTATATCTTAATGTGCAGAATCAATAGCGTCAAAATGGAGAGTATCCAAGAAATGAAACATTATCACAAAATGTCTTTATTGACTAAAATAATGCCAGTGCCAGTGTTTAATATACCTTATGCAGTAGGAAATCGTTTAAAACTTTGAAAACAATCTTCACGTTCCTTAAGTACTGGTTTCGTAAAGATCTTGTGTTTTCTTGGGTCTTAAAAACTTTTTCTAATTGCATCTGCTTGCTTGTACTAATAACTTCGTTTAATAAATGTTTCTCAATGTATCATGATATTTTGTTTTACGTAGTCGTTAACTATAGCATACGTATGAAAGACTAATGTTTCCAAATATTGTCCGTTTTGAATGTATCTGTATATCTTAATAAAAAACCTATGTAGTCATTTTAAAGTAACTTTTCCTGTCAACTTAACATCCATTTCTATAAATTTAATATGAAACGTTGTCATTCAACTGCAGCATCATTTTAAGTAAACACATCAACACATAATAATAAGCATATTCATATTTTCAACCACTGTTTCGATAATTAAAGCATCCATAAAAAACTTCTATTTCCCTTGTTTTATCACTTGCATTGATTTAAAAATCTTATAATTCAAACCTATTCGTAACCATAAGTGCTATTTAAATATTGATTTTGACTTTGAATCAAAATAAGTTATTTAATTAACATCATGCCACAGAATAGTACTCAATAAATATACTAACACCTCCCCGTTCATATTACAGCCGGTTTATTCCCAACAGATGCAAGGTTTGCGTCAAAAATCCAACACGTCTAGCATGAGGACCTGCACTACAGTCACTTTCAGGAGTAGCAACAATCAGATGCAGCGGAACTGCAACCCGAGCATCCAGTACGGGAGGGTTGCCAGACCGTCAGTTAGAGAAAACGGATGGAATAGACACCAGAAAAATCCGCAGTTCTTGTAAATCTCTTTGACCTCCAATGTCACTTTAAAGCGTCTTAATAATACATTTTGTATCTCGATTCTTGGCGGTCAAAAGATTGATAGTGGTATATCAGTTATGACCACAGATTTCCCAATACAGGAGATGGGGCAAGCCGCGTTTAAAGTGCGAGAAATGTAAGCTCAACGAGCATACACTGGCTGCCAGTTTACGCTCTGTGAAACGAGCCAAGGCGCACGAATATTAGAAGAAATTACCGTTTTTTCCAAAATGCCATCCTGTGCAATTGTAACATGCCATCATTGCATTGAATCAGTAAATTTACCAAGAAATATAATAACTTTTCACAGGTAAGAACCGAAAAGAATTTGCGACACTGGGACTGCCTATAAACTTGGCGGCTTGTCCAGTCTAATTGTATATTCGGATGTCTGTGGTTATGACTTTGAGTTGATCTTTTTGTAAAAACAATATGCGAGTTTCAGAGGAAACTCGCATATTGCGATTTACAACAATATGCGAGTTTCAGAGGAAACTCGCATATTGCAATTTACAACAATATGCGAGTTTCAGAGGAAACTCGCATATTGCGATTTACAACAATATGCGAGTTTCAGAGGAAACTCGCATATTGCAATTTACAACAATATGCGAGTTTCAGAGGAAACTCGCATATTGCGATTTACAACAATATGCGAGTTTCAGAGGAAACTCGCATATTGTTGTCAATACCAAATATGATAGGCAGAACTCGCAGTTTTTGTAAATATTCCGTATCAATTGAGATGTTGACTAGGTTTAAAATGTAATCTGAAATGCTTATTATATCCTCTCAATATCGGGAGTAAGCGCCTGATAAGAAATTTCCTATTATGTATCGACATTCATCGCATAAAAAGATATTTTAATACCTCAAACAATCGCTAGGAGTATTTACACATCGAATCATTTACCTATATTTTAAATTACTGATTACTCATATGTGGAAATTTGTAATTAGTATTGTACTTTAACCATATTGTTAAACTTATTAGTGTCTTTTGAAACTGAAAATCTTCCAAAAATAAAATAAATTCTCAACAAATAGGTATTAAAAATATGTGAAAGTTAGGTATTGAAAAACCACGTCAGGTGATCACCAAATGTCATAGAAAATGTTCTTCAGTAAATAGTAGTTGACAGGTCGAAAATGTGGTTCAGTTGATTTGCCAGTCCATTACAGTTTTTTCATGTATCAAAATTCATTTTTTTGCTTTAGTATTTTATGTCTTTTTATTGTATTTTGTATATATGGTTGACGTATAGTAAGGAGCGTCGGTGGCTCAGTGGTGTGGACTGTCGCCTTCCTACCGGGAGAGCTGAGGTTCAAATCCCGACCCATACCAATGTATTTTCGAATTTTCAAAAAATATATGTACGTTATCCGACGCTCTTACGGTGGGAAAAATCTGAGGAAACCTTCATGCACGCCTGCGAAGAATTCGAAGTTGTGTGTTGAAGTCCAATCCGCACTGGGCCCGCGTGGACGACTAAGGCCTAATCACCCTATACGGGTAGGCTCGTGCCCCTCGGTGGGGACGTTTAATGAGCTGATGATGATGGTTGACGTATATAAGTGCTTTTTGCAATCATCTCTAGATAGATGCCTGATCCCTTGATTGATCAAATCTATAAAACCTAGCTAGTTCTTTTAGATTCTATCAAAACGGTTTGGTAAATCGATTGATAGAACCTTAAATAAGAAGACAAGAAGCTAAGATAAGAGCTGAGTAATAAGCTATGATCTACTTTCCTTAACAAAATTTTATTTCCGGCGAGAATAGATATAATGTGTACCTTTAAAAGCTACAAACAGTACTCAAAAATAATATTGATATTTGGACTTTTAAAATATTTTTGACATTGACAGTGTTTCTATTCATCATGTGATTTTAGATTTGAAAAAAAATTAAGCTTGGGACCCTAAGATGAAGCAATTCTTGTAAATATTCTGTAATTAAAAATATTTAGACAGAGATAAAGAACAAAAAAAATGTGGAGAGAATGTAAATAACAAAATATTAAACATAAAATTTAAAATAAGCATTATTTAAAATAATAAAGAGATAGGTATTCAAAGAAAAATATAAAATTGCTATTGCGAGAAAAAGTTATGCAACTGTTATTTATTTATAAATAAAATAAACATGCTGTGGACAGAGTTGTGTGGATGTTGATGTGGTTGAAAACACTTGCTTTGAAAAATATATTATAAAACCTACAAATTATGGTAGATCATAGTTCAAGTTCATTTCAAATCAGTATTTTTAGTTGTGTCTAGCGGATTGCATACTAATGCAAAAGTCATCATCATCAGCTCATTAAATGTCCCCACCGAGGGGCACGAGCCTACCCGTGTAGGGAGTTAGGCCTTAGTCGTCCACGCGGGCCCAGTGCGGGCCCAGTGCGGGTTGGACGACTTCACGCACAACCTTTGAATCTCTTCGCAGGCGTGCACAGGTTTCCTTACGATGTTTTCCTTCACCGTAAGAGCGTCGGAAAACGTACATATATTTTTCGAAAATTCGAAAACACATTGGTACGTGGCAGGATTTGAACCTCAGCCCTCCCGGTAGGAGGGCGACAGTCCACACCATTGAGCCACCGACGCTCAATTAAAAAGAAATGCAAAAGTATAAGCTGAAAATATAGTTCCTTAAATATGTGTGAATATGCTGTAAATGTTTTGACCCATAAATGCAAAGATATACTTAGCATTGAGCATTAGAGCGTCGGTGGCTCAATGGTGTGGACTGTCGCCTTCCTACCGGGAAGGCAGAGGTTCAAATCCCAACTCGTACCAATGTATTTTCGAATTTTCGAAAATATATGTACGTTATCCGACGCTCTTACGGTGAAGGAAAACATCGTGAGGAAACCTTCATGCATGCCTGCGAAGATAATCGAAGGTTGTGTGTGAAGTCGTCCAATCCGCACTGGGCCCGCGTGGACGACTAAGGCCTAATCCACCCTATACCGGTAGGCTCGTGCCTCTCGGTGGGGACGTTTAATGAGCTGATGATGACTTAGCATTGATAGTTTTATATTGTATTTAGTATTTATTTAGCTACTGCGTTTGGTGGTGTGAGCTTAATTGTTAATAATAAAATGAATATTAAATAAATAATTAATGTAAATATTAGCTTTGATATAAATATATGTTTTATGCTACCTGGCTTAAATTAATAACACTGTTGAGAATAGAACAAACGAGACACGTGAAAAATAAAGATTTTTAAATAAGCATAAAAAATGACGTGCATTTTTATAAAGTCAATTAAGCTAATCACGTATACATTACCGAATTTGGCTATTTTTTGTGCAGCATTTGGTAGTTGTTTTCCTTTCTTTTAATTAACCTGAAGCTATGCTTTCTTTAGATTATTTCGGAAGACTAAGACTTGAATTATTTAAAAATTAAATGAAGAGATTAATAATTGTGATGATATGTATAACTGAGAACCAACTAGAGTCAAACTTTGTACATGTTTAAGTATTTATGTTAAGAAAAACCTTTTTTTTTAGATTCATAATTTTTTGTAGCTGAAGAAAGTTTATTCATTTTGATTTATATGATTGCGAAATGTATATCCTGTAGTAAAAACAGCATATAAATTAAGAAATTATTTGTAAATACACCTAAATCAAGCTGGAAATGTTGCTATACTAATTCTTAGATTAAAACCATAGGATCACATGTAGCGAATTTTATTCTAGTCATTATATATAATTTAGTTAATATTTTCATTTGTATAATTCAACCTATACGTAAATTAAATGTAATTTAAAATAAAATAAAATATTTTGAATTATTTGTTTTTATTTTAATTATTATTATCTATATACTAAAGTTTTGCTTAAAAATTCAAATCAGCAATGAATTGTTATTTTATTACAACGTTAGCCTCTTACCAAATCTCTCAAATTTTTCAAGATTCATAAAAAAAATTCAAGTTGTACTTTATAATAATGATACGCGCGGGAATGCTGCCAGTGTTTTGGGAACCCTGCCTCGGTCAGACGTACTTTTCGATTTTGTTAAATAATATATTATATTTGATTTAGTATTTATATTTTCAATAATTATAATTTTGTTTACTAAGATTTTTACGTTGAATTTATTTCTTGGTTTATTAAATTAAATTGATTTATTCAGTTCCAAATAATTACTCTAATGATACTAAAGTACTGGAACAAAACAAA
>PQWD01010381.1:0-61278 GCA_019425675.1 Leucinodes orbonalis
ACAGCCTTGTCTACTAATCATTATTACAGGAAAATAGGTAGTATGTACCAATGTAGGTACATGTGTAACATAAGAGCGTATGTTGTTGCACGAACGCTATTTTAACTTGTATTTTGTTTTTCTTATATTTCTATGTTTATCACTTAATGTTCAAAGTTCAGGAGGGTTTACCATTTCGTGTGTTGATTATATCTTTGTCATTGTATTGTGTTTGTATCCGTGTTTTTTATTGCATTAAAAGACTTATAGAGCATGAAATACTTGAACTGCAGTTCAAATGATACTTAAATTACAGGATGAAATGAAAAGAAAATATATTATTTTCGAGAGTTCTTTTTTGGCCGCTTAATCAATCGAGCAGTCTCTTCTGTTCATGTTAAGCTAGTTTCAAAGTCAACGTTATCTTTTACTGTCATTGTTCTACTGGCTTATAGTAACCAAAAAAGTATTCATTTATCATACAAAGTCACCACCGATGTATATAGCACAGCAATGCTGACGAGAGGAAAGATTATTTAAAAACCAAACCTAGTATTAACAGTTACAAAAGGCAAGAGTGGTTAGGTTATCAGGGCTCAGAAGTTCACTGTTATTTTGCATAGGTACATCACTATCTTAAAGATCAACATTTAATTTAAGTAAACATGATTGTGATGATTGATAAAATATTTGACTAATGCAAAATAAAACATACCTTAATACCAAATTCATTAAGCCACAATTTTAGTACATTAATTGAAATAGTAAACTTCTAGAAATTTCTTAGTACCTAAACAATTAACTGGATTGTAGTAAATAACATATAAAATTATGCTATTACATTCCATTTGTTAATAACACAAATAAGAACAAAATCACTCGTAATTATATTCATTGTAATAGGAAAAATAACATGTCACGTTTGTATAGGTAGGCAATTTATATTTATCACTTGGTAGATAATAAAAGGCAAATAAACGCATGCAATTATTGGTTCCATTTTGCTTTAGTCATTATAATATGTTACTGTAGGTAGTACAACTACTTTCACATAATTTTAAAATACAATGTATTACATTTTCTTAGTTTCAAGTATTAAGTACTTCATGCAACAAACGACAGAGGTATTCATATTTATATCTTTATTGCACTCCTACATTCATGGACCCTGTAGAGCACGGCAAATGGGAGAAACGAGGAGGTAGGTATGTTAGTGACCACACTAGTTTCGGTATGCTATAATTACGTTGATTAATTTAATGAACAATAAAATCACTTGTCTTCTCTCTCATTCACGTGAGTGCTGGATGAGAAAAGCGGAGAACTGGAAAATCCGGCGCAAAATGGAGGAGACGGGAGACCTATTTCCAGCAATGAATTGCGATATGCTAGAGTGATAATAAAATGTAAATACTATTGATAAAAGCCGTAAACTATTTTTTTTAAAAACTCTATTTTCAACACAACTACGCAGTCTACATTAACGAACTAAAATTAAAAATCTGCTCCAATTTCCATCGGTTCTGCGGCAATCGGCATACGTAACCCATTGCCGCTGGAAGTCTAATTCAGACCTGGCTATAACCTCATAATAAATCATATTACCTTTTCCCCTCAAGTAAAAATGCAATCGCGTATCAATAACTTCACTCGACAAGTGTACTCGGTAAACGCATGCGCAGCCCACGCAGATGCACCGCTAATGTTATACATCATGTAAACAACCATATTGAATCAAATTGACCGGATTACGGCGGACTGCATTTACCCACGTCGCCTACATCTCGTGTGAGCAATACTTGCTATTATTGCATTACCGGAACGTCACGCACCGGTTGGTTGCTTAGCTATGCGTGCAGATTTGACGTCACAATGTCATATATCAAACGTATATTTTCAATAAATGTATAACAAACAGATAGGGCCACCGAGCCACATGGTATTTAAGGGGCTTTTACGGCGGGAATTATTGGCAAGACTAGTCTCCTTCTTTCATAGAATATTTTTTTAGTGTTCAGGATGTGTGCTTACATAAAACAGTAGCAAATTGACATAGAAATATTGATACATACATGTATATAACTATATTCTTTACTCTATTTTTCTAGAATATATTAATTACAAATGCAATTTTATAAGTGTTGAATGATAGGGTATGGTCTTCCATAAAGAAAACGCGTGAGAATAAGTGACGTGACACAATTTTCCAATTGAAGGGGGATAGCATTGGTCGATTTCGTTTAAGGATGTTTGTTAAATATTCACACAAAAACTACTGAATACTTGTTGATGAAACTTTATACTAATAGTTATCAGAAAAACATAGTATAAAATAAATTATACCAAAATCCCCACTGTAACTTAATGACTATTGTTATCTAGCACTATGTAGGTATTATTATTTAGTCAATTGGGATTTAAACACAAATTTTATTGACATAGAAGTCATTTATCTTCATAGGTACATATGTGGGTGAAAACAATTTACAAACAAAAATGAGATAATGTAAAATAATTAAGGTTCAAAGATTACGCGGTAAAAACAAAGATCACTCTGCTTTCACGCGCTGCCAATCTTGGAAGATTTTTGAAAATATTTTTAATATAATCATGATAATTTATTACCAATTCTTTAAAAGAGGAAACAAACAATCGGAACCATTTAATCATATAACAATGTTTGGCCGCCTAAAGTGGCGTTCCATCATCTCAGCCTACCCCTCTGGGATCTAGGCGTGAGCTTAATTTTTAGATTTTTATATTTTATTTACTTGCAGTCAATACGAGTATAATATACAAATATAGTTAGCACAGAAGTATTTACCCTATATCTTTATATAGTAATATAAAGATATAGGGTATATATCTTTATATTACTATATATAATAATATATAGTAATATAAAGACCGAGTAATGTATATGCTGTGCGACAGGTTTTAAAACTGGACTAACTTTTCCAGCGAATTGGTACACATTGCAAAAAGGCTTGTTTTTCCACATCTGGTGAGTTTTCTCGATCGGTTATCTAACGTCCAATCATAGTTAACTATTAAATATAAACTGTGCAAACTGCATTTTTCTATATTACATCAGGTGATGGGGCCGCGTACTTAGCCTACATACAAAAATATATACGCACAGTACACAACATGCCGCAGTAAGACTTACTAAAAGTGATGTAAGTAGATAAACATCATATGGGGTTATGCAGAATATATTTTCACACGGAGAAGTCCGAGTAAAAGTCGTTGAAAGAGGCCTTATTTCAGTAGGAACGTTATGATTAGTAGTAGTATTGGTGATGGGATAAACAAAAAATATTTTTAAATTGATTTGACACGAAAATCTTAGAAACTGCTAGTATTTAGTTGACCCGTGATAAAAATAAAGGCTTTTTATAAATAAGAATAAAAACCAGACACAGACTGAATAACTGCGTTATATTTTTGCGAATAATTTTTAACTTCATTATATTACTCGACAAATCGTCAACGGAGGTTAGTCAAAGTACGTCAAGATAGGTTTTTTTACCTTATCGGTTAAAATTAAATTTAGTTGTTTTCAGTTGCATATGCATATGTATCGAATATGTAAATGGGGAAGTAAAAAATTAACTATTAGAAGTGTACCTTGAACTCTGTATAGTAAAGTTGTAAAAAATACGTATAAGTATTCGTCGCATATTCTTTGTCGTTCAAATTAAAAAGAAATTGTTTAATGTCTTCACTGTTAAGCAAGGCACGGAGTATACGAGTAGAATGGTTTTGCAATCACCTGCGTTACTAATGATAATATGTGTAAAAAGCCTAGGTTTTTCGGTTCAATTCTTTTTCAATTAGCTTTGTAATCACATGAAATAGTTATGATTCATCTTAACCGAGTTAAAAAAGAGGTTATGAATTCGAATTTTATATGACTTTGTCGGTTATGGACCGATTTGCATGATTCTTTTTTGTTGGTAGGAAGGCATTCTTAGCAAGGTTGGTATCATGATAGCGAAACCTGGATCTGATGATGGCAACCCAAATAAATCGACACCTATGAAAAATGTAGCGAGAACTAGTACGTTTTGTCGTGTGAAAAACTTTTTTATTTAAGTTGTTACAATTCAAGTTACTGCATTATTTGTAATGTGGTGCGGCCTTCTCGGCGATCAAGTGGTCAGCGGTCGACGGAAAGTGGCTGATTGCGCAACCGGCGAAATTATGCGCGTCGACGTCACTTGACGACACCGCACGCGTACAGAGTTTGATTAACTACTGACACATCCACACAGACCAATATTGAAATGATTGTTGGCTACGGTGACATGCATATAGTTTTGCCACCTTAGTTTTAGGAATGGGGCTTTTTGAGAAGTTAAAAATGCTAGATGGAGCTTCAATAACCAACGAAACATTTTCTGTACAAAAAATGCTGAAATAAATTATGAGCGTCTAAAAACGGCTTCGTGTCCGATGAAATAGCAAAAAAGTAGTTGCTAGCATGGCGAAAATTTTAAAGACAGTGTAAAAGGTCTATATTGCCTATTTCCGGCTAAAAAGTTTAAAAAGGAGTTCACCGATACTAAAAAGTGCTAGATGTAGCCCCAAAAGGTCTAAAGTGGCAACAATGCCTGTATATTGGAAATTTAAGTCATATTTCACATTAGAGATTGTTTTGAGCGCATAATTTTGAGCGCAAAAAACAATAACTTTTCTTGATTTGAGGCTCACTTCTCTGTCTTCAACCTATTGCAGTTCCTGCTGGATTTATTTTTCCCCATATGCGCTAGATATCCCGGTTCTCCGCTTTCCTCATCCAGTCTCCATGTTCCTCGTTAATATATGTTTCACTTTCAGTTTAAACCAATCTCAAATAAAACCAGGATTGTGGAAATTATTTCATACTTCGTCCTAAAATGACATTCCACCAAAATTTAATCACCTTATTTCCACTCCGTTGAAATCGGGTTTCAAAGACGCTGTGCACAAATTCATTTGTAGTAACAGTCGGTAAGGCGATCATTATAATTGAATTTCGTAAATCAAAGCATCCCTTTTAATATTTTGAGTGTGCCCTCATAGAGAAGAGGTAATGAATGATATATAAACATACTCGTAGCTGTAGTTTTTAGTTCAACATCTGCTGAAGGTCATAATGAACTTAGAAACTTGCATTCCCACCAGATGAAATAAGACAATTAAAATTATTATCATATATTTTGTTCGTTACTTTAAAAAAAAAGAACCTCACATATCAGTATTATTCATTGAACTGTATTTCAGGAGTTTAAAGTGAATAAAAAACGTATGTCGTAGTCACTTTGTTTTATCCATAAACTATAAATTTGTAACTACGTTTTAAAAAGCAATTATTTAAAACACTCCGCATTAAAATAATATCATAAATACCCTAATTAACAATAAATTTTCTCAGAATAGATTTTCCGCTAAAGGCAGTATCGATAACCAATCCATTATAAAGCCAGTCAAGGCATAATGACATCGGATAATTGTGTCAACTCAATTGTATAACATTTTAATTATTTTGTTTTGATTCACCAACGATTTTAATGGCTTTTAATATAAACAATCAGGTCGCTAGTTCAAATAAACATCAACATTTATGTAACATCGTGTTTTATATTAAATAATATAATTGACATGTAGATAATACACCTAATGATAACTTAAGTTATGACCCGTACGAAAAAAACTTTAATGTAATGATAACCTGACTTCTGATACTATGCCCCTATAACCTCATAACATGAGTCAATAATGGACAAGATAAATGTTAAATGTTTTGTACCTACTACTTTAACCGTGCGAGTCGATCTATTCCATTCCGATACTAAAAAATATTACCACTTGTGTTTGTTTATTGCCATGATAAACATTATATTCCTAATAAAATAATAATTTAAATATTTTAATGAATTACAAAACCTTTTTCCCAACGGATATCCAAACATAACTTTTGGTACAGTCACACAAATAATTTATTATGATGGCTAATAATTGTATTAAAATGATCTTATATATACGATTCTATCACTTTTATTTTCAAATAACCTAATATAATTTAATGCCAAATTTTTTCACTTGCGAAAAAGGGTGTATGTTCCTATTTTTTTCTGAACTCCAAAACAACCAATCACAGTAAAGTGTGTTATTATATTAAGAACCGTTTTTAGTGCCCTTTATTTGAGATAATGCTGATTTTTAATACGTAAACACTACTTGATAAACGAGCGTCGGTGGCTCAGGGGTGTGGACTGTCGCCTTCCTACCGGAGGGCTGAGGTTCAAATCCCGACACGTACCAATGTATTTCAAATTTTCGAAAATATATGCACGTTATCCGACGCTCTTACGGTGAAGGAACATCGAGAGGAAACCTTCATTCACACCTGCGAAGAGATTCGAAGGTTGTGTGTGAAGTCGTCCAATCCGCACTGGGCCTGCGTGGACGACTAAGGCCTAATCACCCTATATGGGTAGGCTCGTGCCCCTCGGTGGGACGTTTAATGAGCTGATGATGATGATGACTTGATAAATTTATAAGCGTTTTTATTACTGACTGTATTTTAAATCTATTTTACTTGTTTTGGGATTTGTTACTGTTATTCGTTAGGAATAGAAAATGTTTACGGCAATAAACAAATACCACGTATTCGTTTTTGGTATCGGAAAGGCAAATCTCTGTGTCAGGCCATTGCTAAACTTATGTCTTGTTCCATTATAATTAGGGGTGGTTTTGTCATTAAATCCACGTTTAGCAGACGGGAACAAAGCAATATCAACTGTTGCCCAATCTATTTTTTTTAAATTTTTTTTATTCTCTGCTGGAAGTTTTATCCCAAAGTCGCCTCTTATTGCACCCGCGAGATAAGCAGGGGTGGTGATATTTGTATAATAATAATCTATTGATAAAAATGAGTGGCAAACGAGCAAATGGCTCATCCCTACTTAAAGATAACAACTTTTTAAACGGAATACTTCCATGTTCACATTTGAAACGATTCCGGTGGTAAATGATTTCTACGCTTTATCGTAAGTGGTTACAATAAGTGCGATTTTGTCGATTATTTTAAATAATATGCAAAAGTATTACTTATGGCGCTTTATGTAATGAAATGTCGATGGCAAAATAAATATTCAATTCTTGATTTAATTTTATTGTATTTTTGTGTTCTATGAACACACATAAGTAACATGACCCTTACAGGTACGAGTATAAGATTGTCCTTAACGATTAAATCATAAATAGAAATCATAAAGGTCAATGATTCCTTTAATGTCACTAATAATAACTTTACCGAATATGTGTTTACATTATTGAAAATATGTACACCTAGGAAAATCCCCATTGATGAAGTGTCGTGATGACTTTGGACCAAACATGAAAAGACCGACTAAGTGCAAGTTGGACTTGCGCACCAAGGTTTCGTCGTATATCTAATACTTATATAAAAAGTGGCAAGAAAACATAACGTTTGTTTTATGGGAATGTTAGTTTCTTTTTAAAGTAAGGCATTTTAAAAATCTGGCTAAGAATTTGTTGCTATAACAGTTACATTATCGGTAAAAGTAAGAATTTATGACTGTCATCATTGGTAACAGATAGACCGACGGACAACGGAATCATAGTAATATGGTCCCGATTTTATGATACAGAACCCTAAAAACGTCGCATTTTAATATGAATTTAATCATCATCATCATCATCATCATTACAGCCTAATTATGTCCACTGCTGAACGAAGGCCTCCCCTAATGATTTCCACGCGGACCGATCCCTTGCAGTTGACATCCATCTGCCACCCGCCACCTTAACCAGATCATCCGTCCATCTGGTTAGGGGTCGGCCTACGCTTCGCTTTCCGTTACGTGGACGCCACTCGAGAACCTTTCCGCCCCATCGGCCATCGGTTCTACGCACTATGTGCCCTGCCCACTGCCACTTCAACTTGCTAATCCTCTGGGCTATGTTTAATACGTTATGCCATTTTCTCAATCGGTAGACATCAATATTTATCTTTAATTACGCATCGAAGCGGTAAAATTTTTATTACAAAATTACTTATTCAATTAGTGTTCTCAGAAACTCCGGTAGTAAACTTGGTAATAAAATTAGTTTCTATAACCGAGAACTCAAACATTTCTATTAATTTAAGTTTACAAAACATCTAATGGTCCTAATCACCACCCTAAACCACTTTGGGTTACGGCCCAATCTACCCATGGCCATGTGTGGGAAGGCCTGTGCTTTGCAGTAGGCCGTCATAGGCTGCTGATATTGATGAACCACTAATAAGTCGATAATTTGTATGTATATTAAAGTAAATTGAAACGTATTTTGCGGTCTAGAATCTTTCCGCCCCTAGATTTATATACATGACAATAATAAGAATTGAAACAGATCAACCTGAAAGCCAAATCATACTCATACGCCTTCGAACTGCTTACTTTATATTTTTATATGAAATTGGCAAATAAAATTACGCTATGAAGTCAACACAGACGAGCGTTAACCTACTTTTATATCCAGCCAAGCCTCTGCAGCGCTCGATGACATAATACATTCCATCTGTAGTGGTAGTTATACAATACATACTTAAAATTTATTCGTAGACACAAGTCACTATGACAATGTTTTGGACTGATCCTTTTAAGTTTCATCAGCAAGTTGAAGTGGCAGTGGCTCACCGTTGGAGCATACGAGTTTTTTAGAGTTGAGAATGCGTCTTGGCAACCGTAGCCTCCGGAATCGTTACGATGAAAGGTCGCTGGTGGAACATAGATGAGAAAAGAGGAGGACCGAGATATCGTGCGGAGAATGAGGCCTATGTCCAGCAATGGACTGCAATAGGTTATAGAGGTTGTTTTTAGATCGGAGAGCTCCGTAAGATACAGTAGCAAAAAACGTAAATGAAATAATAGTAGGTAGTTACGTGTTATATACCAAATAGGTGTTTATTTAATATTCGCATTAACATGCAATGTTTCGCAGATAAGATAAAGAAATAAGTGCACTTTTTATCATTTATTTCATGATTTTATTATCATTCATGTCAATAAAAAATACACGTGACTAATTTTGCCATATTTTAATTGCAGTAAAGACGCAGCAGATATTAACTGTGTTCTTTGAGTATATAGAATTACTAAGACCAGCAACGTTTTTCGGAAAAGAAACGTAACACAATTAACATATTATAGGTATACTAGCATACACTTGCCCAGACGCGGTCTCCACTCAAAACTCGTCTGCTCCATGCGTCTCTGCGTCTGCGATACGCGACCGTGATAATATATTTTAAATGAAGCATTTATATAAAGAGGATTGAGATATATACGTTGCCACCGGACTGTCATTTCGTGACTAAAGTACCTAAAAAAGGTTTAAAAAAACTCAGTCTCAAGTTACTCTGCAATCAATCATAGTCCATGGTTTTACATAGATTTGCCTACTTTTGCGCCAGATATCCCAGTCTTCTGCTTTCCTCATCCAGCCCCCCACCCCCACCATTCGCAAGTCGTCGGTTCATCGGGCCATATGTCGTACATGGCTACTCTCATGTATAAATATGTATTTTTTTATATTTCATGTTAATGTCATTAGGAGACCTTCGTTCAGCACTGGACATATTGGGTTCAACCCAATATGTCCAGTGCTGAACGAAGGTCTCCTCCTATTAATAATTTAAAAATCTAGACAATTTATCACTTGATATTCTCAGACTAGATAAACTCAAGGTTAGCATTAAGCAGACGACTTTAGACCTTGTTCCATAATTATGCTATTTTATTGACTAGAGATGTTATAATTTTAAGTACAATTCAAGTTATTAACGCGTCATTAAATTTTGTAATTATATCTAGTTCTGAGAAGTAAGATACGACTAACATAGATATAAATGTAAAAGCAAAAATATTTCCATTATTTTTCGTTACAAAAATTAATCGAATCTATCGCCTAGAACACTAGTCATCCCCAGAAAATAACCTAAGTCACGTTAAAACTGCCAAATTATCGTGTTAAGTGGTGCCTACACCTTAAATCAACGCCTATTGTCGCAATAATTAATGCATTTCCCGTTAGTGTTGCCCCAGCATTACAGGAAAACACTTTTTGAATAGTGACGTATATAAAGAAACATCCACTGACATGTACACGATGCCATCTAGCCGTAATTTAAGCAAGGAGCTTATACTACAGGTGTTAAACAGCGGATAAACATACTTTTATGTTTTTTTGTAAATACATACCCTACATTATGCACAAACACGCAGACCAAAACAACAATACATGTTCATGCACACAAGTTTTGATGATAAGACACAAAAGGGTACAAATTTACCATCTTTGATAAGATCTTCAAAGTTAAGGAATTTTAATAAGATTTTTATCTCAAAATTATTGTTGCTTAAAATAAATTGAATTAAAAAATAGTTTATAAGCTGCATTTTACTGCACTGTCGGTTACTCAGTTATCTAAGTTTAAATATTTTGTGGAACATTTACGTAATACACGAGTACCGCGGAGCTCCCACACGAAAAGGAAACCCGCACGTGAATAAGCTGCTTTATTGCTCGCTAAAAGCGGAGCAATGCTAAACAAATGACGGACGGCTAACACTGGCCAATGTAGTTAAAATATATATATTTTAACTACATTTTTAAAAACGTTCTCGTTAGTTAACGATCGGCGTATCGATACGTACTAATGCATATAGACCATAAATACTCCACTAAGACTAGCCAGGCTAGGCTTTCTTGATTATAGGCAATGATGTAAAAAGTATAGATTAGTGATATGCTCACAAAACAACTAAAAAGTGTTCCGAATGCAGCGACAGCACACATACACATATTTTGAATGAGCGTACATTTACCTAAAACAAAGAGCCTACAACTGCATTCCTGTTGGCCGTTCGTTTTTGAGGCACGGATGGCGTATCTACCTTTATATATACAGAATATCATTGATTATGGGGACGTTAAGCCGTTAACCCACCACACGCCCAGTGCAGTTTATTGGACATTGACGACTACCATCCTCAGATAGTATCCGGTACCAACAGATTAATACATATACATAACATAACACATAACTAATATCGACTTTTAATTATTTTGGAACGTTCTAATACTATAAATTAGTTAATGATCACGTTACGTGCCAATATTTTTTTTTTTTTTATCCTTTATAGGCAGACGTTTGACCGCCATCTCACCTGATGGTAAGTGATGATGTGGCCGAAGATGGATCATGCCTGCTAGAAACAGCCTATTCACTCTTGCCTTGAAGACGGCCAGGTTGTAATGATCGGGAACACATAAGGAGGCAAAGAATTCCATTCCTTTGCGGTGCGCATTAGGAACGAGGCACCAAAGCGGGCTGTGCGGATGTGTGGAATGTCTACCACGTAAGGATGGAACTCGCCTCCGTCTTGTCCCGATGGTGAAAGGGGCTGGTGGAATTAACGCGTGTAATTCCATCGCACACTCACCGAAATGTAGCCTGTAAAAAACCGACAGCCGTGCAACTGTACTACGATGCTCGAGGCTTTACAGCTTAGCGTCAGTCAGAGTAGGCTCGCCAATGAGCCGCTCAGCACGCCGCTCAATCGAGTCCAAAGCAGCCAGTTGGTATTTGGCTGATCCATCCCATAGGTGGCAGCAGTATTCCATACAAGACCGGACTTGGGCTTGATATAATGCTAGAAGCTGTCCTGGGGTGAAATACCGCCTAACCTTGGAAAGGATCCCAAGCTTTTTTGCTGCAGTCTTTGCTTTGGACTCGATATAGGAAAAGACCTCCCTATAAAATATGGCCATGGGAAAGTTAAACCGTAACTCAATTCCTGGGCTAGATGTAGAGATGGGTGTTAAGATTTACTATCCTTAGAACTGTCTTAAGGATAAAATATTTTGGTAACGGAAGCTTCCCAAGCACGAACTATGGCTAAGTCTGAGAGCCATCAACGCTCAACATATGCCCGGTGAAGATGTCAAGGTCATTTGCAGTTGTTAGCTGCAAAAAGCGCATCCGAAAAAAACGGAATATAGTTAAAGTTTCGGTCAACCATCTAAAACGAACATTGCTATAATTGCTACTTGCATTATTAAAAAGAGACTACTAACTAATTTTTTTTTAATTTTTTTTATACTATAACAGGCAAACGAGCAAACGGCTCATCTGATGGTAAATGTCACCGCCGCCCATGTACATTTGCAATACCAGAGGGCATTGAAATGCGTTGCCGGCCTTTCAGATATATGCAGTTCCTTTAACATCTTATCAATGCAATTAAATAACACATCTTTTACATATTCTTAATGTTTGACTTCAGTATATGAATGAATGTATGCATACTTTCGCATCCAAGATAATGTCAAGTCGTATACAACTACGCCAAAATGTAAATTATAGTTATAAATAGTATAAATTTTATTTTAATATGTACGTACTTTTAAATGAAGAATACATATGTGTTGCTTACGTAGGTGTACCTTTAATATTTGCACGATGTTTCCGTGGGTTTTAAGCAGTCGGGTTGTTTAAAGGTTTATAAAACCTATGTTAACCTACAATAACACGTCGACGCAGCCTTTAGTCGCGGTAATAAAAATAAAATGTGATGTAGGCTGAATGAAACTACTAGAATGAATGAAATGTAAAAAGCTAAATGAAATGTTTGTAAAGTATATACATCATTTATGTAATTTCGTATGAATAACGGGGGAGGCCTATGTTCAGCAGTGGACTGCGATAGGTTGAATAGCGATAGAACACGGCCGGCGTTTATTTAACCAGAATGTGGAATTAAAGAATCAATAGCTAAAAAAAGTTAGAGCTTACATAAAAAATTTCTATCTTTTTTTTTCAAATCGAAAACTTTATTCGTATTCAACGTCAAATTCACTTTATTCAAATAAGGCTCAGATAAAAAAATCGTGAACGTCAAAAAAATAGACAAAAAATAATACAATAAAAAACGTTTCAAATATTTGGTATTTTTTTAAAGACCTAAAATAGTTGTTTTACCGTAGTCCCGGTAATAACCGTACCAGCTCGACATTGACCGTGACCGGGTATTCGCAAACACCCGCCCAATCGATGCCCGGACAAAACGGATCATCGGCTGTTTACTTATTCAACGGCTCGGACCCGGGTTACCAATAGAAGCGTACATTAGGGACTCTTTTGGCAGACGCCCTTTTTGCTAATGGACTACATGTATATCAATATATGGCATGTGGTTAACGTCACACTTAATACAATTACTTTTATTTATTCCATGGGTAGAGCGTCGGTGGCTCAATGGTGTGGACTGTCGCCTTCCTACCAAGAGGACTGAGGTTCAAATCCCGACACGTACCAATGTTTTCGAATTTTCGAAAATATATGTACGTTATCCGACGCTCTTACGGTGAAGGAAAACATCGTGAGGAAACCTTCATGCACGCCTGCGAAGAGATTCGAAGGTTGTGTGTGAAGTCGTCCAATCCGCAATGGGCCGCGTGGACGACTAAAGCCTAGTCACCTTCCACGGTAGGCTCGGCCCCGCGGTGGGGACGTTCAATGAGCTGGTGATGATTTCATGGTATGCAAACGAGGGGACGATTCTTATTATTACAAACCCGTATTACATTGACAAGGTAATACGGAGAAGGGTGCACTCCACTCTCCTCTGTAAGCAAATAAGCAGTGCATACGCTGTGCGGACAGACAACCCGGAAAATCACCAACATATTAAATGATTCCCAATTATTCGCCCATTCCTCTACAGATTTGAAACCATAGGCGATCTGCTATCATAAAAGCACTCAATTTGACAAAAATGTAAATTATTTTTACTCATAATCACTGGAGAAGGGGTAGGGGGAATATTGGGGCTCCGATAACCTCACTAGACGTGAAGCCGCCTCTCAGTCCACTCAAGCCGTCCCGTACGTGCCAAAGCATGGCTTCCCCATCATCATCAGCTCATTATACGTCCCCACCGAGGGGCACGAGCCTACCCGTAAAGGGTGTACAGGCCTTGGTCGTCCACGCGGCTCCCGTAAAAATGTATTATTATTAATTTGGTATTGTACCTACATATTACTTTATTTCTACGGACATGTGGAGTTTTATTAAAGTCTCCTAATTTTCTTGTTAATCGAAATATTTCCTAAGTCATCTGGACTATTCTGTATCTTTCAAACAGTGAAATATTTTTCAATTGAAATATTTAATGCAAAGCAACAATAAAACCTTTTCTATTTATAATTTTATTAGAATTTTTAATACCTAACTATGACACTTACATCTTCGAGTGTGAAGGCGAAATATTTACAAATCAAAGGTCATATTGATTTCCATTGGAAGTCATTGACGTAAAACTATGCAAACACTCTAAAGCTAAGGATCGGCATAGCCTCTTGTGTCGATTCTATCAAAATAAAACGCAAGCAAACATATCAGTGTTGTCTAACTGTCGATAGTTTGACTATCGATAGTTGACCTTGAAAATCATCTATACTATCAATAGGCCTATAGACAATTTTGTCAATAGTCTGAAGCAATAGTATCGCCACTATCTAAAGTAAATTTTACAATAAGCTTCGATAGTATCGATACTCTCGAGAGTGGACTATCAACCGACAACACTAAAACATATCTACATGTACAAACACGCTAGCAGCGAGATCATCGATAAATATTTTTAGCTAAACTTTTTACGTAGACTCTGTGAAACGGAACACGTGACTGATGATGATGAATGATGACTGAACAATGAATTTTATAAATTATTTTTTTTTTCGAACATTTCGCTGTTGACGCGGAAGGCCTTTAAAGCTTCACCGGACGAACGCAGATGGCTCTCAGACAAAATACTGTTTTCATCATCATCATCATTAGCTCATTAAACGTCCACCGAGGGGCACGAGCCTACCCGTATAGGGTGATTAGGCCTTAGTCGTCCACGCGGGCCCAGTGCGGATTGGACGACTTCACACACAACCTTCGAATCTCTTCGCAGGCTTGCATACAGGTTTCCTCACGATGTTTTCCTTCACCGTAAGAGCGTCGGAAAACGTACATATATTTTCGAAAATTCGAAAACACATTGGTACGTGTCGGGATTTGAACCTCAGCCCTCCCGGTAGGAAGGCGACAGTCCACACCATTTTAGAAACCGATATTTGAAATAATGAAGACAATATTTTAGCCAAAAACGAGTGAAGAAATTTTTCAGTTTAAATAAATCATTTGGTTATTACTATTTACAAAATAATATATAAACGCGTATAGTTCTGACGTGATGCGCTTATTTTAACCACAACCTGAAGTATAATTCAATTTATAGTGTTGTGCACTTTAAGTTTAAGAACAAAACCGGTGTGGCTTGGGGGATGAACTTACGAACTGTTATATTGGGATTTTACGGAGAAGTTAAAGATTCGCAATTTGGAGACACACACACATTCAGAACCGCTATGTAATTCTAGGTACCAGACATAGGTAGAACGTTTACAACACTAACTTTTGATCTGAACATTATTTGATACCTCCCTATTATAACATTATAACTGACCAGACCAACATTTAAGTAAACTTAAAACATCATAAAAACTACCTACTATGGCAGGAGAAATGAGATTAACTTCATTACGAGAGTTTGCAATTTTACCGCGAGCCCGAGTGAAAGTTTGTGTTACGGTGTTTAATTTTCGTAACATTTTGTATCTGGTATTTCGTGCAATACTATAAAAAGAAAAACTTCAAATCGCTTTAAAATTGCCCAATTCTCAGATGCGAGTAAGAAATATTAGTACTGATGGTAGTATTATGATTACTTTGAACACCAATATAACGATTCTAAAAGAAGTTAAGTTAATGTATATCATACACAATTCATTATCTGGCGAAGAATGCAGGAATAAAACACACAATTTATAGAAAAGCATGCTTTAAAAAAATTACAATCGAATATAAACAATAATTTCATTTAAATGCTTTATGTGTAGTGTAAAAGAGAAAAAAAAACAGTATTTGGCTACAGATAAATTGAGGACAAATTAAGACTTGCGGATAAGCCGAGTTTGCTATCAAAAGTTCTATATCAGCAAGGAAATGTCAAAAGTTAAGGAACCTTATTAGATATTTAATCAAAGTACCAACTTTCCGGCAACCTATTTAACTACATCCTGTTTCCAGAAATTGCTCTTACAGATTCGTTTTATTATATATATAACTTTAAAATTTGAAACAAAGTTTATTGGATGATTGCTGGTTATTTATGAGCACGTTTCTTGGTGCTTTATCTATCATTAAAGGGTTATGGAATACCCTTCAATTAATATAACTTAATTGTACATATATTTTTACATACTAGTCGACCAGTTCGCCAATAATCTTTCTAATCATAAATGTATCTATTATCACTGCCACTGTCAAACCAATAACAATGTATTTATCATCATCCTACAACACTGGCATAGACATCTAATGAGAAATGTATGGGAAAGACATGCTTGGTTGATAGCCTAGGGATCTCTGATTGAAAAATGGAGAAGGACAGCCTTGATTGCTAACCAAGTAAATTGGTATGGGATTAAAATTGAATTGCTTATTTTATTCAACGCACCAGTGATCGTCGACGTAAATGAAAGTGCAGCTGCCACCTGCACATAATTTCTCGCTTTTAGAGAATATACCTCTTGTTTGATTAGATAATAAAATTCAAATTGAAACACCGTCATAAATTATTGGGAAATTTTGACTCTAAAATCAATCCTTAAGTGTATTAAATAAGACTTATAAAATCGTAACGTCACTTTTATATACAATCCAACATTTAAAATTTAGCTTGATTTTAGATCCTAACGCCATATCGCTTATCAGTGATGACGTTATTTGTCGGCACTTGTCAAACCAAATATATGCGCTGTTGTTCTCTGCCTTATGTTTACGACAAAATGACGTCATAGAACGGCGGAGGTTGTCATACATTTACAATATGGATAAAAATATCAAAAGAGTTAGGATTAAAGTAAGCACCGAGCAGAGGACCTTACAAAGTCCTACAAAAGTTACTATCAAACATAAAAACATATATAAATAAACACCTCATAGATACAAAAACATCCAAAGTATGTTGTTTGTTTATTTCCATTTTAAACCTTTTGACCTTTTCTCAGTCAGTGCTACATTATATTCCCACCATAGTAGTAACCTTATTCTCTCGCAAGAGTTCAAAACTAACGGAGTTTACTAAGTCCTATAGCGTTGAAGTTTTTCAACCATCTGCATTTATTTACCTTGACTGTTTTGAAAACGCCTCTTGAATGACTAACTGAAACGATAGCTTCCGCCTAGAATACTACGGGAAGTCTTTGGAATAGCGCCAACCAACTGTGCTCGCAATGTGGTGACGTGCAAAGTCAAGTGCAAAAAAGAGTTTATTTATTGGCAGACCCTACCCAGCGGCCATGATTTTCATATCGCACCTTAACGGCGAGTGTAATATAAGTATTTTTATTCATTGTAAGCTCAAATTTTCGAATTGAGCGTCGGTGGCTCAATGGTGTGCACTGTTGCCTTCCAGGGCGCAGAATCAAATCACGTAGCGGGAAAACAAGCCTAGACTGACCCCGGCTGATGTGCTGATTAAGGTGGTGGCAAGAGGATATCGACTTCTAGAGATCGGTCCACGTAGAAACTATTTGAGGACGACTTCATTTAGCGTTCTGCATATTCAGATACAATAATGATGAAGAAATTCAGATTAAAAATCTACTTGCCTAATTGGGGCTACATATTACTATTCTAATGTCTATTATAGAGGAAGTTCTCAAATCAATAACTCACGTCCCAGGATTAGATCTAGTGAGAATGTTACATCAATCATTACTGATTTTGTGCTATAAATTCTCACAGATTTACTACGTCCAAACAAATTTATGTTTACTCTTGTAGAATACTATTTTATTCGCCGTCCGAGGCCCTCGACTCACCCATTAACCGCTCTTGACCATTGTCACGGATGACTTCTTGCCGCGATTACGATTCCACTACAACGATTTTGAGACCGTGCATCATCTAACAACAGACAGACAGACTCAGTTTATCGAATCTTTATTAGATAACATTACATATCCACTGACATTCACACAGCGTCATCTAGCCCCAAAACTAAGCATCAAGCCTGAATATACGAGTAGGTACTAAACAACGCATATACATACTAATATACTATTTTTGTAAATGCATACTTATTATTCGTAGAAAACACCCAGACAAATCGCTCATGCACACAAATATTTGTACTGCCCGGTGATCGAACCCGGAACCCTTGGTGTAATAACTGACGTCGCAACCGTTGTATAAAAAATAAAATAAAACCTCTTTATCTTGTAGACTTAATCCATAATACCAGAGGGGTCGTCAAAATGTTATGCTCAATAACAAAATTGAAGTCCACAAAAGAATTGTCAAGTTAAACTCACTCTCTCTTCAACTCATCACAGTCCACTGCTGAAAATAGGTCTCCCCGATTCTGTGTCAGATATCCCGGTCCTCGCTTTTTCATCTAGCCTCAACCAGCGACATTTTGCAAGTAATCTGTCCATCGGGCCGGAGGGCATCCTACCTCTTGCCAAGACGCGCCTCCACTCTAGAATTCGTTTTTCCAACGGCCATCGTTTCTTCGATTAAGTTCCTACCATAGTCATACCGAGGCTATCGAGTGGAATCAGCATTCAGTCATTTGGTGTTTTCCTTATACCTGCGCGTATTTCATTCAATATTCAATACTATTTTTAAACCGGACATATTTGAAGGTTATGTTTTTAAAATGATGTTTATATATGCACATATACTTGGAAGGCTCGAAGGTGCAGCGGCTAGGGCGTTCGGTTGACGATCACAAAAGTCAAGCAACAATCAAAATGGCCATCCGTTGGATGGGTGCCACAAAAGTATTATCTCGAGTCCCTCCGTGCTTCGGAAGCCACGTTAAGCCGTTGGTCCCAGCTAACTATCTTCGGATGGTAGTCGTAAGGTCATGGCTAGTTTCGTTCGAAACTCCCCAGCTGTGTGGAAAGGCCATTTTTATTATTTTTTTTAACTCACTACTTGTGTTGGCCGCAGATGGCCTTTACAGCTTCACCGGGCAATTGGCGAGTGCAATCTCAGCCTTAGCCTTTTGAGCGCCAGGATTCCAATACCAATTGAAAATTTATTGTTGTGTTGGATATATCCGTCAGCGGAGTTTAGGGCTAGACATTATCACAACGAGCCGTCCCTGAAGTGGGACATTACAGGCTGAAATAATGACTTATACTTGCGACTACTTAAATCAATATATGAATCTTGTACGTGTACGATCTTTATCGTTAGTCATTCATTTCCTTAGTGATTACACGGAATTAAACATTGTTTACGATGTGGCATAGTCGGCCATTTTTAAAACTAATACACACAAGTTCAAGGACTCCATTATTACAGTCCGGTTTGTACGTCCGTACGTACGTCACCGCCATTAACCTTACTGGTCATGTTATATTTACAAATAATTTACTGTCAGCAAAACATCCAGTAATAACAATTACGTACAATATTTATCTGCACTTTAGGGTTTAGACAAAGTTTGCATAGGTTTAAAGTTATATTAACATAATAAGTTACCAATAATACAAATTCTGCTCAAATTACTGTAGACATATTACATTTATTACAAATTCTGAAACTAAAGTTTAATTAGATGGCCAAGCAAACAGTTAAACTCGACCATCGGAAACCACGAATAGTAATTTTGTAGAGCGAATTAAACAGCGACTAAAACTAAAATAAAGAGTAGGTATGCTAAATTGATTGAACCGGGAATCCTTAGCGTGTAAGCCGACTACTCTACATTCATACTGTCAGATCGAAAAGAATTGACCAACGCTACCCATCCCTTATCAATTGAAGAGTGATGTCACATCACTAATATCTCTCTCTTGGCATTAGCATTGTACGCGGGAAACAGTCATATTGTAACACTGAGATCAATCTACTCATAAATGTTATTTAAAGTTAAAGATTCAGTTAATAATACAAAAAACCATCGTAAGTCGTAATTGCTTTATTGACTAAATTTATTAGAACCAGTCAATACTCAACACGTACAAATTAAAGCCTTTTTTGTCCGCAACTTTAGGGTATGCCAATGTAACAAAAAAACAGTGTACATATTTTGTAACCTTTATTGCAAAACAAAAGCGTAGAAGCCAAATCTCGTACGCAACCAATCCAAACACTCGATAGACATCGCTATTGAAACTCAACATAACATTAAAAGCAATAACAAATTAGTAGTTTTCTTTTTATGTTCGGGTCATAATTGTTTGAACTAACATCCTTATTATGTATACTGCGAGATTTCTTATTTCGCAATGAAACTGCCCACGTTGGATAAGAGAGGACACAAATACTCGTATATTCGCTTGATTACTATTGAATATTAAACAATATTGGTCTTAACAAAAACAATCACATGTCCCTGTTTCAGTATCAAGGGTGTATTTTTGAAATCAGATGTCAATTACCGCCTGGTAAGTTTTATGTATGATTACTAGCTTTATAATAAAAAAAAACTTTCCGAACTTGCTAATCTAGACGCTAAACAATAAAATATCATACTATAATTCTATTATAGTCTGCTTTGTCACTCTCCCACGGTCCGCAAATATATATGATAAAACTCTCATCGTTCGATACATCATACACGCAAGTTTTGTTTCTTATGTAACTGCAAAAATTAACACTGCTACTATAACACAACCTTCGGTAGGGATATTGTTAAGAGAACTACTTCTTCTTTGTCGTTGCACCCTTAATAGAGTGTCGTGGTCGTCATATCAGCTGTCAGTGGCTCGCATTACAATACGCCGCCATTCCTGTCTGATGGCCGCCTTTCTGGTGCAGACGTGCAGGGAAGTATCTACAGCTGTTTTTATATGATCCGTCCATCTCATAGGCGCTCTACCTCGCGCTCGGGTGCCCTCAACTTTACCCTGTACCACGAGGCGCTCGATCGACTCATTACCACGCCGGGATACGTGTCCAAAGAAACTCAGAACTCGAGTTTGCACAATGGAAGACAGACGCCGCTTGATGCCGAGTTCCTGCAGTATGGTGATTTGTACGGAATTGATTTCACGATACCCCAAGCATTCTTCTCCAGCACCACATTTCGGGAGCGTCTATCTTCTTCCGCTCGCTTTCACGCAGGGTCCACGTCTCCGCAGCGTAGAGGAATATGGAGAATTACAAATAGGACCTTGATTGAATTTGAAAAATTGAAACCGAATAAATAATTAGGTTATTGTAGATACGGCTTACCACTATGCTATGTTCCCATTTTAGTGCAAAACCTATTATTTACGAATGATTGTTATGTTTAACAGACATTGCTTATATAAGTATTTGATTTAAAATAAAATTAAACAGAAGTTAAAAGTCTATTGTTTTACTACTATGACTAAACACATGAAAAAAAATTTCGAAGTATGTATTGCTTTAGAATAACTATAATAAATTGAATAATTAGAAATCTAGACTAGCAAAGACCTTGTATCATCTCGAATTAAGATTCATTAAACCATGGACAATATGATACACAAAGCAACAATTGTTGCAAGGTGTAAAAAACTGAATGGCAGGTATCAAACCGCAAATCATGGTTTATATTGGCAACATTTTAGAGTCAACGACCCGAACACCTGAGGCTATGGCAATCTTATTGTATACCGAAAGCTTCATCAGATCTTAGGTTCATTTTATAATCATGAAGAGTCGTATTTTACTTACTAGGTTAGGTCTATTGCACATCTGTAATCTTTTTATAGATTATATCAACATATTATGTTAACTTTAACATGACAAATATGTTTATATTAGTTTTTGGTGCCTACACTACATTTACACGTTATACGTTTGTTAATGATTTTTAGTTAAAACATAACAAGGTCTGAAAAATATGAAGCGTCTTGTATTTTCATCAGTTGCCAAGTATATTAATACAGAATAGTTTGGCGATACACATCGACTAATAGATGACTAATTAGAAAACCCTTGACTTTTGCCAGGTCATTGCTCCGAAATGCATTTTTTGTTGAGTAATTGGTGTTACAAGAATCGCTACTTTATATTGAAATTAGTTTTATGAATACGATCTCATGTGCCAAAGGGAAATTATTATTCATATCTTCTCTTTCACTAATCTGTAATATCGTCATTACAGAGTATAATCAAATTACTCTTACTTAGAGTATACGAAATATAGGTTATTCATAACAAGAGCATAGATATAACCTCATGAATTTTTGCTTATAACGCGATATAATCTTACAAACTTTAACTATATACGTGCAGACATTTAACCCTTTTACGGTCACGGTCGAGAGGAGCGCACGTTATTTTCGACTTTCTCCTTCTGCATTACAGTTTAAAACAATTACTCAACTAATTAATGCAAATGACCTTAGACAACGCAACTGAAAACCGAATCCACACGCGATTCCATTGTCCAAAGTCATGGGCACAGCTATATTATATAAGCACGTCATATACATATCGGATTTCGACTTTCGCTCAAAGACACGAGTGGAATAACACAGTGTCAGCACGCGCAACCGAACCAAACAAATACCAACGTGCTCATGTATGTAAAACACCGACAGTACGTGATCGTGTCAACTGATGGAAACAGCGTGGGAGAGCGTGCGCTATCGGCTACTACCGCTAGAATCGCCGATAGATGACGCAGTTTTACAGGTTTTTTTTGTGTTAATAAGTGTACAGGACGGTCATGGCGCTCACCAGATGGCGAGTGATACGCCCGATCATGATAAAGTGTCATTGAAGGAAACCAACGATTGACAGTTATTATTCACCATCAATGCCACACTGCGCCGGTCACCCGAGACAACTATGTTAGGTCTCTTATACCCGGTAATTTTACTAGCTAGTTACAGTGCCCTCATCTCGAAACATAAAAGTGCATAAGTCTTATTTCACTGGAAGATATAAATATAATAAATATCCACTGACATTCACACAGCGCCATCTAGCCCCATGTTAAGCGTGAAGCCTGTATTATGGGTACTAAACAACGGATAAATATACTTATATACTTTTTTTTTTGTAAATACATACATATTATACATAGAAAACACCCAGACCATTACAAACAGACATGTTCATGCACACAAATGTTTGTACTGCCCGGGGATCGAACCCGGAACCCTTGGTGTTGCAGCCGACCTCTCAACCGCAACACCAAATGGGTCGTCAAAAAAAGATATCTTGCACTGCGGTGGTACCTACCCGGACCTAGACTCAGAACTAAGTCTGCCACCTAGCATACAGTATATGTTTATCACATCATCCGCAATCTCGGTCCAGGATTCGTCATGTGGTTTTCCATAAAGGTAAATAACCCAGGACTGCCCTGTCTTTATGGGGTTTAACATAAACTCAAGCTAGAATTGCGTTGGAACATATTGACGTCGGTTAATATTGTAATGCAAGGGACTGCGTAAATGAAAATAAATAATACAAGCGCAGTGGTTTCGCAGGTTTATCTCAATCGTTGACGTATAAATCAATGATCAATTTACATATGACGCAAAAGCGAGCAGCAGTAGTAGTAGCAAGATATTTAGTTTACTACCACTGCAGGCTGAATCACCTGATTGTCCGAAAAGATGGATGATTCCGTGCTTCGGAGGGCACGTTAAGCCGTCGGTCCCGGCTACCAGTGTTGCCATCTTAGCCTTTTTGTAGCTGAATCTAGCACTTTTTAGCATTTGTAATTTCCTTTTTTAAATTCGACGATCTAGCCCGAAAAGAGCAATCTAGCTCTTTTTAACTGTCTTGAAAATATTACCAAATTATGAAGATTTGACATGCTAACAAGTACTTTTTTGCTATTTCATCGGTCATGATGACCTTTATTTAGACGAGCTAAAAAAAACGGCTTCATGACATGATGATTTCAACATTTTTAAAACAGAAAATCTTTTGACGCTCAATCTAGCCCTTTCTAGAAAAGCTCTTTTTCTAAAACTCAGGTGGCAACACTGCCGGCTACTATCTTGGGATGGTAGTCGTAAACTCTCATAAATCTACCGTGAACCTGTGAGATGATTTACAGCCTAAGCTCCCCATAGCCATGCTGCATAGGAAAGCCTGTCCCTGCAGTTGAACTGTATAGACTAATCATGGTATATGTGTAATGTAGTAGTATATATATATATATATATTCTAGGTATTAACTACCTGAGTCAGCCACCGAACCGTGCGACTTTACGCCTAACCAGCTATGTGGATTACATGATTTAAATCCTTATTAATACTTTAATACGATACATATGTTTCACTATCTCATATTATGTGACATTAAAAAGTAGATATATGTGATAAGGTTTTCTTGATTACATTGTTTTTCTTGGATTCAGTTGTCATGAATTGATTTCCGCATAGTTCACAACACCGAGGCAAATATATATTTTCTAAGGATTATTTTGTCATGCTTCGGATGAAAGACATGCGGCCGTCACTCGAGACGACAGATGTCATGTCTCTTATACCTGGTAATTTTTCCCTACTATACTTTTACAATATTCAGTACCGTGCTGTCAACCTGAAACTCAGAAGTGCTAAACGGCACTGCGGTGGTACCTACCTACAGATAACTCAGTACCACCGAGTCTGTCACGTAGTATATCCTATTTGATATAATCACATGACTCGCTAACTGGAACAAGTTCATACCAATTCATTTCAGATAACAGTTAACATAGAACCGTTACTTCCTCTGTCACCGCCTATCGATCATATCTGGTATCTATACCAGATTTGCGCCGCCCTAACCAAAGCGTAAGGTCAACAATTGAAGACGCAAATATCGACTCATTGAAACTGACTAGAATTATTTCGCAGTGTTCGGTGTCTTTTTAATTTCTTACTGAAGGCCATATTGATAGTTCTCTAGTGATGACCATAAGGTAGACTTTATTTATTTATTTAATCATTCACGCATACAGACGAACACGGAACGAATGCAAGGTTTTTCACAAAAGTTTCGTCCTCGTAAAGATTTATGAATTTTTCATTTTTTGCATGTTTTCTTGATGTCATCATGACGTTGTTCATATATTATTGGATATTTATCTGTTATTGACAAGCGCTTATTCAAATATTAATGAAGCGATTGGAGGTCTTCCACAGTTCAATTCTGCCGTCATTTTCTGCCACGTACAACAAAACTGTGGAATAACTTCCTCTGGAAACATTTCCGGAGCGATACGACCTGGCGTCCTTCAAAAAAGAGCGTACACACTTTTAAAGGGCCGGCAACGCATTTCTGGGACCTGATTACTTGCATCAGGTGAACCGTATGCTCGTTTGCCTCCTGTTCGATAAAAAAAAGCGATTGTTGTTTGGATGTTATATGGAATTTATTATTGACAGTTTAATCAGTTCAAACGTATTTCGTCACCTTGTCTGCTGCAATATGATGGCGACTGTTCCTCTACTAGTCTACTAGGAAGACACAGTACAGAGTCTACCACCTAAAGTGTTAAGTTAGAAGCTTACCTTGGCACACAAATGGAGTGGTATATGCCGTAGTTCCTTAGCACATGGTAGAACTCCGGCAGGGTCCGGCACGCGCCCATTATGCTGAACACCGCTAACGAACTGTTCCATATCGTCAGCGTTCGCTTCAGTTCAAACCTGTAAATAATTTTAGCATATTAATAAATATCCAATCACACGTGGGCTCCATTGCTTAGCGGCTAAATTTAAAGATTATTTATCGGGACCTCTGGATGGCAAATGAAAGGGCGATCAAAGTGGCCCAATATTAGTTCCATTATAATATTTAACTTGTTAATCCATATCGACTCGATAAGAAGAACGCATTCGGTTGACGATCGCATAAGTCAAGCAACTATCGCAATGGTCATCGTTGGATGGGTGACCGAAAATTATTATCTCGAAAGTTGGTCTTGGCCACTATCTGATGATGGTAGTCGTAAACACCCACCAATTCACACTGGGCCCGAGTGGTGGGTCAAAGCAAACTCCCCACAGCCATCATGTGTGAAAAAGCTGGTTTTTACACTGGGTCGTTAAAGGCTGATGATGATTCACATAGATTTTTTTTCGGACTGACTACTGGTGTTGGCCGCAGATGGCCTTTCCAGCTTCACCGGGCAATTGGCGAGCGCAGATATAAATTAATAAATAAATATCCACTGACATTTACACAGCGCCATCTAGTCCCAAGTTAAGCGTGAAGCCTGTATTAGGGTACTAAACAATGTATTATATACATTTTTTTGTAAATACATACATATTATACATAGAAAAACCCAGACCATTACAAACAGACATGTTCACGCACACAAATGTTTTTACTGCCCGGGGATCGAACCCGGAACCCTTGGTGTTGCAGCCGACCTCTCAACCGCAACACCAAATGGATCGTCGAAGTGTGTCGAGTGGCAGATGGCTCTCAGCCTTAGATTCACATAGAGCCATCGAGCCACAAATTTAAGTAAGGAGCTTATATTTTGGGTACTAAACAATTGATAAACATACTTAAATACATTTCGTAAACATACAATAAACATAGAAATGGGTGTTAACAATTACAAATACAAACTGCACTACCTGGAGATCAAACCTTGAACCCTAATTGTAATAGCAGACTTCTCAAGTACTACCTACGCCGCATGGGTCATCAATTTATTCATTCATTCCTTAGCTAAATTATTGTACACCGAAGTACACGTAACCATAAAAAATAAAGTAGGCAGACCTACTGCACACGGAAATCTCTTCCAGGCAACTTTTGGGATGTAGAACAAAAATAAAATGTATTAAAAAAAAATTAGCTCGATATACTTATACATCGATACAATAATACGCATCTAAAAATAAGATCTTGAGTTTCGCCTTTACTTAGGGGTTATAGGTGATAGTTCTTATTGCCAAAACTGCTTGTATGCCATCCGGGAAAAGTGACGCTTGCAAACGGTAAATATTTAAAAAAAATAGTTCAGTAGCTTCAAAGCGTATACAATGTAAACAATCAAACCTTTATCTTTATAAATTGTATTAGTACCTATAGAAATAAGAATGTTTCTTCATGTGATCCTATGTTTATAGATGTGTTGTATAAATTGTAACCAGAGCGTTGGTGGCTCAATGGCGTGGACTGTTGCCCTCCTACCGAGAGGGCTGAGGTTCAAATCCCGCCAAGTACCAATGTGTTATATTATGTGAAAATACGGTGAAGGAAAACATCGTGAGGAAACCTGCGCACGCCTGCTAAGAGGTTCAAAGGTTGTGCGTGAAGTCGTCCAACCCGTACTGGGCCCGCGTGGACGACCATTCAACCAAGGCCCAATCACCCTATACGGGTAGGCTCGTACACCTCGGTAGGGACGTTTAATGAGATGATGATGATTAATTATAACAAAAAATGGTGTTTAAATGCGTGCCGAAAGGATGCAACGTCTGCATTTTTTCGATCATAAAACGCCTTGCCTGATGTTACCCTTTGATCGCCAATGACGCCTTAAGCCGTCAGACAATAGAATTTCTATTGTGTCTGGATTCCTGGCGTTCAATAGGTTAAGCAACGACGATATGCCTTAGATAAATAAATAGTGGTTTAAATTGTACCCTTGAGTTTAAAGCTCTTAAATACAGTACCAAAAGAAAGCTACTTTAAAAAAAACAAGTCGACTGGATGACACTTATGAAATAACTCCTGACTTAATTGATAACCTTGGCAAATACTGGTTTAAAGTTTATCACATGCAAAATATTCATAAAAACAAGAAAACCAAACAACTTTTCCATTAAGTTCAATCCCCTTGATTGGCAAACTCACTCTGCACGTGGAATTTAAATCAAAATGCAAATAGACGAACTTTGACAAATCATAAAACGTTAGTGTAAAATGTAATTATTTTGCGAATTAATTTTATCCTCATATATTAGAATAAAGATGTGTATTTTTAAATGATCACGACAGCAGATTTCGTGACATTGTAAAAAAAGCGGACTTCTACACCGGGTTCTGAGCTCAGTTCCGTGTTCCAACTCAATAGCTACATACTATTGCAAACTGTTTATTTGTATCAATACAAAAAGAGTGGAGTTTCGGCCATTACGAAGCCATTGTTTAGCGATATGCAATTCAATGCGAGAATGCAGTCTCAGACCATAGTAGTCATCATCATCAGCTAATTATACGGCATTAATCTACGGGTGTAAAGGGTGTATAGGCCATAGTCGTCCAAGCATGCCCTGCGGATAAGCCGACTTCACGCTAAACCTTTGAATCTCTTCGCAGGCGTGTGCAGGTTTCCTCGCGATGTCTTTCTTCACCGTAAGAGCGTCGGAATTATATATTGGTACGTGGCAGGATTTGATCCTGCACCCTACAGATCGGATGATAACAGTCCACACCAATGAGCCACCGACGCTCTACAGCTATAACTAATTACAAAGTATATTTAAATATCCTCACTTAGTAATGCTTTGTTGAATGTTGAAAGAATTGCTAAAAAGTTGCAAGTGGGCTTATCTTATGTAGATAAATTTCAAACTTTACTGTTTTATGCTAAATGTTGAATAAGAAATAAGTTTCGACATAACCACAAAATTATCAACAACATTAGATTTTATCTAGAAGCGACACAGTTTTAACAGTCAATCTTCAAGAACTGTGTCAAACGCTAGTCCTCCACTTATTAACAGCGTTCTAGAAATTGATTCAATGACGTAACACTATTATCTTGAATCATTAAGAGTTAAAAGTAAGTCTCGAACAATGCATACGGTTCAGGGAACTCATTTTAACCCTAGTTGATGGGTAAATTCTAAGCGAAACTTATTGTTAAAATTATAGAAATAAAAGAAACCTATTCTGGAATATTCCAGTGAGAATTATGACGTCCTATAAATATTTATTAAGTTTATTGCGGTAAAAGATCGAAAATGACAAACATGTCATACAAACAATATCTTTACAACTACGAATAGTTATCAAAATAGAGTCTATTGGAACAATATACAAGTATATTTTAGCAAATATTTTCTGACTTGGTTGATGATGTAACTTCATAACAATTTTTAAAACCGAACCTCTCAAATGCGTAGATATAAAGTGATAAATCTTTATACTAAATCCACATTTTTCGACTCCATAATATAATGACTAGCAACTATTTGGCTTCATAAAGGCGTTTTTTTGGCTCGCTGCTAACCAACTGTCCTACAAAATGACCCCATATAAATGCTTCCATTATATTCTTATTAAAGCTTTATTAAACGAAGTTCATTGTAAGTCACTGCATATATACGAGTATGTTATAGATAAAAAGCATGCAGTTAGCAATTAGAAATAACGCAGTTTGTAATCGCTGGTCCATAATCTAATAATTCGGATAAAAGGCCAAGTTGTACGAACAATTACCTGCTGAAAGGATGTAGATAAGTCGTTATTTTCAAATCACTTGTTAAAAAAAAAGGGGTAATATATCAAAATAAAGCTAACACGATATAAGTTCAGTTTCCTTTTTGGTAAATATCAGTAATAACAAATACCTATCTAACGCTTTCATCAAAAAGGGCGACAATGAGTCTCCTTCGAGCTAAGTCTTAAAAGCCTAATACAGAATTCCCATACATTTACCGTCTAAGTCAATAAAAAGTACACATTATTTTACCTCGTTTGATTTAAACATTTGAGTATTTGTGTTATTTACAATGTATATATGAATATGTATGTATGTTAAAATATGTATTACAGTTGTCAAACACCAACTCACTTGTCCGCGTATGTTAAATGACATTAACACAGTCCGAAGTCCTTTGTACCAACCTTTGACTACTTCAATTAGACACTTTTTGTCAAATACCAAAACAATACAATCATGATGACATGATTCTGTCATCATAACTTTTTTCAGTGATTTAGTGCGAATTGAGACCCTTCGCAACTGTATGCTAATAGTTTGTTTCGTGTATTACATAATAATTAACTTTTATCTTTATAAGGGCATATGTATTTAACAAGATTATTTTAAGGCCGTCATTTATAAATATTTATCACAAACCCGACGGCCGATTCTGGCATGATTACGATACAATTATTATCGTGTTTTGTTCCTTTTAGGTTAAATTAACCCAAAGATTTGCAAAGAATAACTACCCTTACATACTACGAAATGGTTATTTATATAAAAAAATTAATACATTACGATTTGAAATCATCTTTAATCAAAAGCGTTACCTAACTCTAACAAATCAAAGAATTCAATCTAATAAAAACTGAAACGAGAGTAAGAGACCGTATTGCAGCCAAACGAAGTCAATATCCACACTGGCAACATTTCAAATTTCATCTTTCGGATTGTTTTGTACGCCCCACAAAAAATATTGTCGGAGCTTATAATATGAATGAAAAGTAATAAATACCGCCCACCAGTCTTATAAAAATACTGAAGCAGCCTTTACCTTTACTAGGTGGTAGACACGATACTGAGTCGTCTATGTTATAAGTGTACAGGACGCTCACCTCCTGATTGTAAGTGATACGCCTAAACATGACAGAGCGGCATTGAAAGAGACCAACAACTAAAAGACAGTTATTATTCTCCATCAATGCCGCGCTGCGCCTGTCACCCGAGACGACAAAGGTAAGATCTTCTATACCCGGTAATTTCAGTAGCTACAGTGCCCTCATCCCGAAACACAAAAGTGCATTGCACTCTTATTTTACGGAACGATATGTAGTATCATCTAGTAGTTTAGATGTGAAGAAATAACAAATTTCCACACTCACAAACTTTTGCCTTACAAACCTTATGTATTTAAAAATACATGTTTATCCGTTGTTCATATAATACTTACAAGTTTAAGCACGGAGCTTTATAAGGATCTAAAAGTCGCCGTGTGTTATTTATTAACCTAATAAATAATGCAATAGTATGATTATATAAAAAATCCGCTATCATAATCTTCAATATGAACTATCGTCGTGTTGTCCGCGTGAAAACCTCATGATATTGATTTATATCATTACCATAGAGATCGCAAACAAGAATCCCGCGAAACTAAACGGTGCGGTATAACCAGTTGTCACAGTTGCTCAACCAATATTCTACACGTGTAAATAGAATCATCTCTTCAACCGATCGTAGTTCACTATTGGACCGAGGTCTCCTGCATTCTGCACCGGATGTAAATAGTATTAATGAAATTTGTGAAAACAATATCAATAGTTAGGGCAACCAGCCGTATGGTTTTCGCGGATTCGTCCCATTTTTATAAAGTATTGTCTCTAAACCTTCGTTAAAATTCATTCGCAAAAACCTTGTTGTTGTTGTGTCAAAAAGGCTCAGCAAGAGAATTGAGAACGTATATTGTTACAACCTAACTTCATGCGATTTTCATTAAAAGCTGTATTTAAATAAATATACATCGAAAATTATAACGTCTTTATTTTGGTTGCAAAAATTCTTTTTCAAAGATGTCTGGTTAAAAAACTATATTTCGCCAAATGTCGGAGCTTTTCCCCATGTTTATCCGGCGTCGGCAAAGTAGGTAATGAATAGTACATCACTTAATCAAGGTCACCCTATGACAAGAAGAAACAAAACGTATAATAATAACAATAATTCATTTATTTCAGTCAACATAACATGGACCAATAATCATAATGGCGTTTATTGTTGACAACCAATGTGGGGTTATGGTTAAGAAGTCGACACCGAGATCCGGGTGCGATCCCCGTGCAGTACAAATAAATGTGTACACGATCATTTTGTATTGGTCTGGATGTTCCTGTGTATATTAGCTATGTATTTACAAAAGTTTGATAGTATGTGTATCCGTTGTTTAAAAATTTCGTCAGTCTATTCTGGGTAATCTCTGAAACGGCTGGGCCGATTTGGACGGGACTTTTTTGGCAGGTAGCTGATGTAATAATAAAAAATAGGCTACTTTTATTTTAGAAAAATCTTTTTACTTTAGAAGAATAAATCAATGTTTTTTCGCGTGTGCTGCGCGCTTTAGACGAGGTTATGTTTTGCTGCGGAATAATATCATATGGTATCGCGGGTAATACCGCGGGGAGCAGCTAGTTTCAAATAAAAAAGTTAATAAAACATCAAGACCCATTGACGTACAAAAAGCAAGGACGTTGATCTTCTCGGACTGTCAATGACGTCATGAGTTCATTACCTGTCGGGAAAGCCAGTCGCTGACGCAAATAAACTGGGGTTGGTTTAATTGAATATCATATTAATGACTATTAAGATATGTAGGTTTTATAAAAACTACTAATATCATGGAAGAGTCATTATGCTGATACCTTGGCTTTTTTTCTAGAAGGTTGAGAGATGTTCCTTTAAAAATTATCAATATGTTTTAAAGAAAACCAGCGTCAAACAGGTCAAAATAATACTGAGCGCAGACTAATTTGAAACTTGATTTTAAAATTATTTTGTTGTTTGATGTTGAATAATGTCAAATATTTAATTTTTTCTATCAGGCAAACAATATACTATTTTTTACTGATAGCCCATCACAATAACTTAGTCTTACATGAGCACAACGTTCATACACTCAATTTGGCTAAAATTAACAAAAATATATAATAGCAATGTCTTTTCGAATTTTCAAAATTATTTGTACGTTTATACGCAGCTCTTTCCGTGAAGGAAAACGTGAGAAAACCTGCGCACGCCTACGAAAAAATTCAAAGGTTGTGCGTGAAGTTGGTCAATCCAAACTGGGCCTGCATGGACGACTAAGGCCAATACGCCCTAAACGGGTGAGCTCGTGCCCCTCGGTGGAGACACATCTACTATCGCACAACACAATTCCAGATAACAGACACACTCACAAACTTTCGCCTATAAAATATTAATATTATACCTAATCGCCACATGTCACGGATGAGTCCCTCCGTGGGGTAACGAGCTGTAGACGCAACCTTGGATTATTTATCACGGTTAAAAAGCAAGTAATTACATCGGCCTTGGCTCTCATATCTTCGGTGAACATACTCCATTACAAATGGTTTCGATTTTTTATAAAATATAGATGAGTTGAAATATTTTAGGCTTATAAAGCGCGCATTGGTGTGGCCACCTGAACTTTGCCACACTTCGAGAAGTCCTCACTTATATTGTTAACAATAATCATTTCACGAGGAAAACCAGTGTTTTCTCTACAGAAATAACTTGTCAACGAAGTCAGATCATTAATATTTATATTTTACATTGTACTTTGTAAGTTTACACATTTAACATCAATTTTGTGTTCACTCAAATTGAATAACTCATTTTCTTATCTGTTCAATTGGAGCACAGTAATACTTTATTCATTATCAGCCTATTACAGCCCACTACGGGGCACAAGCCTTCCGACACGGCGTAGCTATGGCGAGATTGGACAGTTATGGGCAGATGGGAGATTGAAAATCCTTTATTTTGACAGTGGTAAGTATTTTTATTTGACGTCGACTGCTGGTTTGACGAATGCCTTAAATCAATGAAGTATATAGTCCTGCAATCATATCTTTAAATACGTCTTTCGATCATAATGGATTAATAAATAATCTTGCTTTAAACCGCTTTGTAATGTAAACATAATCGATGTATTCATTATTTTATCACGTGAACAGATCTTTAATTGCGTTTAATAGATCACCTTTATCGGTTAATATACTGACATGTGTGTCATATTTACTTCTAATACAGACGCTTTATTCAATGCTGAAACCCATTGACCGCTGGGAATCCAGACACAATACAAAATCTATTGTGTCTGGCGCCTTAAGGCGTCGTAAGGGATTAAGAAAATCATAGTCCTCAAATTATTGTGACAATTAACACATTAGTATATAATTATCACAACCGCTTCTATACCCTTGGGTGTCGTTAATGTCAGGTTTAAGTCAAAACGTTCATAAAAAAAACAATTAGTAGCGATCACTCATTCAACTTATTAGTACTGCTATACCCAACCAGCTTGCCAAGTGTGGTGGAAAATATGGCAAAACTTCACAATCGTAGAGGTCATAAGTCTATCAGTGGATTATCACGGTAGGTTAAGATACGCAAATGTTTGCACCCTTGAACTATCAATAATAAAAATTCGGTTGAAATCATCGAATGATATCACTCATATAGTAATAACATGTGTTGTCATGTATAACATAATACTCGTACAATTTTCAAGTTATCAAAGAAAAATTATTAATTGCTTTTATCATACTAATTGCCTGATTAGAACAATAAACTGTCAAACAAATCAAAAAAGACTAATGATAAGTGTAAAGCACAATTGATTGTTGTGTACTTTTTATATCTATGACTGATTTCGTTTTCTGAATGACTAAGGGTATCCAAGGGAGACTCAAACCTCAGCTTGAGGGGTTGCGGGTAGTCGTGATCGTTGTCGAATTTTTCGAAAACGAGACGTAACCGTTTACGCTCGGTAGAAAAGGGTTTCTCGAAACAGTTCTAGTTGTAACTGGTTTCATCACTGCACCGTGGTTGCACGGACGATGTCGTTTCGCGGACTAGATAGTTTCGCAACTGTTTCATTCGTTGCACGGACGAGGTGGTTTCGCGGCGTAAATATATTTCTCGGTCGTAAATATAGTTTGTGACTTAAACTATTCTGAAAAGATTCTGAAAACGATTTATCGTTGTGGAATGTAAAACGGTTATAAAAACTAGTTTCTCCTTGCGACGACCAAGTTAGTTTCGGGAAGGGCTAGAAAACCGTCTAGCTCGATGACATATATTTAAATATGGGTTCAATCCACTCAAGGCAACAAGAAAATGAACTATCTCTGTTTTACGCATTGGACCAGATCGGAGGGTTAAGGTTCGCATAACTTACTGGATAAAAGCTGAAAGCTTTAATACTGCGATGGACGCTTTGGCTAAAACAGTGTTTAAAGCCTCCTTCAAATGACCTGTTGGTCCACTACCATATTTATTACACCAAATGTAAAGCATAGGTAAGTGGTCATATAATACAGTTTCACTTAACATCAGATAAACCATCTGCTCATGCGCATACCTATAAAACAAATCCAATGTCTTAAGAACTTGAAGTTCGAAATTCATATACGTTACAAATAAACAAAACACGTCCATAGATGTTAAACTTGTTCCTATAGACCCTACAGCACCTAACTATTGCCCCGATAAAATTGACATTATAATATGTATACAACAATCTACCACAGTAATGCTCAAGGACTACGGAGTCAGGAATTCCGCAATCATCGAGAACTGGTAAGTTACGCGTCGCTACATTGAACTTGACAGTCGACCGGCGCTTGCGCAATTCGAGCACGCGCTCTACCGAACCGATCGAAGAATCGCTAACTTATTTACTCCAATAATTAAATAAATTCAAAAATAGAACGAACTAAGAATTTATCACTCATATGAGAGGCTAAGCAGACTTACTGTTTTTACTCAATGTTTGTAAACAATCATAGATATACTGAAGAAGAAACAAATTTATTGATTCGGTAAAACAAAATGGTAAAACCGAACAGCAAAATTATAAATAAAAAATATATGCGACCAGTAAATGCTCTTGGGTTCGGTTAAAAATCATATATTATCATATAATGAGCAAAAAGGTTATCTATCAGGTCAAATAAGGTAAAGAAAACTTTATTCGCGTTCTTAATTGTTTAGTAGCCCGATAACGTCGGATGGCAACCGGATAAGGTAATGACTAACCTACAATATATTGTATTGATATATGAACATATCTCAAACCCAAACTCAAAATGTATTTATCCAATCAAGTCTCTACCGATGATGTAAAAAAGTATAGATTCGTGACATGCTCACAAAACAATCGAAAAGTTTTCCGAATGCAAGTGGACAGCACACATACACATATTTTCGAATGAGCGTACATTTACCTAAACAAAAGAGTACTTCGGCGGTTCGTTTTTGAGGCACGGATGGCGTACTCTACCTTTATTATTACAGAATATCATTGGTCTCTACAATCACATATCTCAAATTAAAAAATAGTTTGAGTCTACCAGCCGAAGCAATTGATTCTACTGAGAAGACCGGCAAGAAACTCAGTTGTTACTCTTTTAATTGCCAATCAAGAATTTTCAATTGGCTAATATTTGAACTTCTTTATATTCTTGTTTTTTCCTTAGTATGATCACTGCCACAAAGGGATATTCGCATATTCCTGACCGGTCAAGGTACACCGCATTTAAAGATGGCCGCCGACTATCGAGCAGCGGGACAGGCGGACCTTAACATTAAGCGGACGCATCAATCTGTTCCTTATACACTACTATAATCATTTAATGACTATAATCGTTGCATAAACACGTTGACATTGCATAGTTCCATATACTCAATGGATAAACATATTGTATGTTTTTAAGCATCGGTGGCTCATTGGTGTGGACTGTTGCTTTCCGGTCTGCATGGCGCAGTTTCAAATCCCGTCACGTACCAATGTAATTTCGAATTTATATATACGTTGATCCAACGCTCTTACAGAGAAGGGAAACGTCATCTTTGATTTCTATGATTTCTTACTAAAAGAAAAAAGAAGAATATGGGCCCAATTTTAAAACATATATAATTTATCTTTTACATCATACTATAGTTAAATCCATTCCTTCTCCTGAGTTTCAGTGACGATAGCTGCACCATGAAATCATACGTGACCGGTTACTTACAATTGTTTGTTTCATTTACCTACGTTCACTTTTGTTACGTTTACAAACACTTTAATATAAAATATAACTGCCGACATGTCACTTCACTTTCCCTCCAAGAAACATTTCAAATAAATCGAATAAAATTTTGAATTTGGAACGTTTTGACCACAATTAATATCTATATTCACAACAAAAGAGTTTTCATTAATGAAAAAAAAAGGAGATTCTTTCTAAAATATCTTCTCTTATCTCACCCGTGCCTCAAAAACGAACCGCCAAAGAGAATACAGTTGTAAGTTCTTTATTTAGGTAAATGTACGCTCATTCGAAATTTGTATTCGAAATATGTGTATGTGTGCTGTCGCTGCATTCGAACACTATTTGCGGTTGTTTTGTGAGCATATCACTAATCTATATATTTTGCATCATTGTCTATCTGTTAAATTGCATTCAAATATGTATATATAGCCCTCTATTGTTGGTATTACAGTTTTTATAATAATCTCCGATAAACACCGGCATTACGTTAGATAATATAATAGATCATTGTCAATGTTACATGTGTATCTATAGTAATGTGATTATTGAACCAGACACCCTACAAGTCACCCTTGATGGAACGATGGAGGAGTACTGTAAACATTATTATTAGCTCATCCACTTTTGACTTGTGAAGTGTGTCAATTGGTAAGTAGTTTCAAACGCTTCATAATAATATAGGATGTTCATTAATTTTCTATACTTTGGTCTGGCTGTAAAACTCGTATAGCGGATAAGCTAACCTGTACTATTGCTCCTTTTTGTTACTTTTAGGTTGTCAGCACAATCGCGAAGAAATATCAACCTAAAAAATGTTTGTTACTTTACGTCTAAATCTTTAATAAAACATAACGCTATTTATACTGCGGGAAAATATCTTCCTGAGACTAACTTTTAGTATGTTCTAACGTTATAACCACCGCGTAAACTGCACTAAATGTTAAAACATTAAATCCTGGTAAATGTTATTAAGGTTACAATGTCAACAAATATGTACAACTTTGTATTTTTATGGCGTGCATCAGTGGGAGGCAAACAGATAAATTTGCGACTTGTCCCGTGCGCGGCAAAAAACTGGTTCACTTAATTAAGGAAACTTTAACATTGTTAACGTTTAACATTTGGTACCATACTTGTATTATAATCACCTTTTAGTTGTTTTAGTAAGTGATACTCATTAAATTTCAAAACAACTAACAGCATTTAAAAAAAACATCTCGCTCACTTGAATGTCACTATAAAAGACTTTTAGCTTAAGGTTATCGTGTCAGATAAGACAACAAAACTTATCATGTAATTTTGCATATTTTTTTTCATAAAAGTTTCCATATATTTCAATACTAGCTTTTGCCCGCGGCTTCGCTCGCATTAAATTCGGGATAACACGGTACTTGCATTTATCACTATACATACGATTTCCCCTCCCTCCAACTTTGAAGGTTTCGGGGTCAATTTCAGATTTTTTTTAGCAAAAAATATGTTATAGTGAGCTAACCTTAAAAGATAGACATATGCTGTCGCGGACTTTTTTGTAGACCATTAAAAGCAGAACAATACTCTCATACATGACTTTTGTGTAACTTTAACCGTTTACGCAGCGTACGCAGCGGAAGCTCCAAGTATGAAAAAATACCCCGATTTTGAAACATTCTTCATTGCTGCTCCGCTTCTATTACTCGTAGCGTGATGATATATAGCCTATAGCCTTCTCGATAAATAAGCTATCTAACACTGAAAGAATTTTTCAAATCGAACCAGTAGTTCCTGAGATTAGCGCGTTCAAACAAACAAACTCTTCAGCTTTATTAGTATAGCTATATTAGTATATATAGCTATATTAGTATAGATCAAGATGGTATCACCTCGTCGCTCTTTGCACTCTATGCCAATTTATGATTTAAAATATGAACAAAATGTTCAGTATGGTTGTTTGCACGAACGCTTCAAAGATTACCCGGAACAAACAGAAACAGACAGACAGACGAAAATTAATAAAAAACATTAGTTTGGTTTATGCTCCGTATACAAATTAATTTATGCATGTAGAAAATAACGGTGATTTCAATATAACAAACAGACACTCCAATTTTATTTACATATAATGGTGGATTATTAACCAGTTATTGTAGAACGTAAAAGTGTAGGCAAATGAAACAAAACGGTACAACAGTCACTTCAAGTTCTCTGAGTCTACGTAAGGTTTCAGTAAACTGCCACATTTAACTGAAACTAATAGGAAAGGGAGGGATATCTGTCACATATCCACTTATCATTAATTTCATAAAATAATTGAATATACTTGAAATTTTTTTTTATTGGTACTTGCTATGTGCAAAAAAAAAGAAATAAGCCATAATTGAAGAAAAAAAACTGTCTTGCCGCTACCTATTCTCCAAACATCAAATCGAATGTGACATTGTCAAAGACACGCCATGAGACCGTCTGGGCGGTCCAATGCCTGAAATGAGACGAGTAGATGCCAGTGAAAGTGCAACAGTTTCTCCGTTTCATATTACCTTGTCCGTAGCAAGACACTCCCCCTGCCATTTTAGATAAAAAGTGCAGGGTCATCTCGATAATTTTAAAATGCGCTTATAGATACTATTATCTCAACTATAAAATTGTGCAATCATTCGCACTGTTTTATGGTTTTCAATTGGTAACTAGACATTAGACAGTTCATTCTTTTATACAATTACGATTTTAAACCATTAAAATGTAACTTATACCGGAACACCCAATTATCAGCTGGATTGTAAAATATCGTTATGGTATCGTAATATTATATTGGTGAAATTGAGCCCCTGGTCGTAAGAATAAATAAATGCTTACGTAATTAGAAACTACCAATGAAAGTTCTACCAGACCCATACTTTTTTATTTTAGCTTAAACTTTTTAGATAGATTTCTAATAATAACAGATCCTTAGCAATGGTTATCCAGCTTCCGCCGGTAACTTTTCACATAAAGTTGGTGCAGTTACTTAGTTATAACTATTTGTGCAATAACCACCAACTAAAAATTGTGAAAAATAAAAGTGGAAAACATTGTCCTCTAATATTTTTCCTGTTTCATTATCCATGAATTACCAGTGAGTCATGAACCCGATAAAGTCCGGTCCATATGTTCAACGACCACAAAAATAATGCACGCTTTAATATAGGTAGTAATGAAATTTCAGCGTTTCAAGCAAATTGTAAATAACGATAATGACCCTTACCCAACGGAATCCGTAGCTGAAACAAACCATCGGCCTTGTCATCGCTTACCACTGAGCGCACTGAGGCCAAAATTAAACCCATGATGAAAAGAAGACCCATTTCTTACAGAGTTAGTCTACATATCTATCATCAATTTACCTAAGCTACACCGCGAAGTAGTTGTTTGTTAAGAGCACCTAAATTAACAATCGACCACCGTGCGATCGACGGTAATCATCAAAACTTGAAACACCATAACGTGTGGTCACCGTATCCACGCACCGTGCAATGTGATCAGATATTGAGTAAGCTTACACATAACTAACAACATACTATTACTATCATTGGACGCAACCATTCAACTGTGCAGCTTGTATGCAAGACGGTTGCATGATTGTTTTACACCATAGGACAGTATGGCACCATATATGGACACTCGAGTGTTTGCCTGAGACCTGCAAACCATAGATTTTGTTATCCCAGCTGAACTTTATAGGTAAATGGACTCGAAAACGGCAATGTACTACCCATTCATTAACAAAAACTTGTCACCTTTAAACGTGTGTGGCCCAAATTTTCTCTGCCCCTTATTAAATAAGGTTGGCAACGCACTCGTTGTTCCTTAGAAGTGACGAGTGTCCATGTAGCACTTACCATCATGTCTGGAATAGGCTTCTCGTTCGCCTACCCATAAAATAACAATAAAAATCGGGTTACCAACCGTCAGGAAAGTTATGGATTTTTCCTGATTGATTGTTGTTTTAAGAAATTTGGTGAAGAAATTTTGAGCAATGTATATCTGCTTCATGAAGCAGAAGCAGCCCTAAATACTTTGTTTATCACAATTCTCAATATTCAAACACTCATAATCATGTTAACATTGTAAACATATTATTGTATTCGCACAGATAATTGAAATGATTGTAGTGCAATCACTGTCACGATGCTACTGGCAGGGGTCAGCAGATCATCGAGGTTCCCTGTATCTTTGACCCTAGTAGGTTAGGAGCTTGAATCATACGATTTCGGTTATCTTTTCTTTCAAACACGGCCGGTATCGCGTGTCAACATGTGGTTTGATGACACTTATCACCTTACGGCGCAAAAGCATTGCGAATTAAAGTTATGTAACAAAGTAAATTCGTTTCTGAGGTCATCACCGTAAAGTGACCCCTATAGGTTATTAAACCTGGTAAGTGCCGATTGACATTTATCCTTAACTTATACAAGATTATTTATTTCTCCCTACAACTTTCTGATTTTTGAAACGCTCTAAATTGAGGCATAGTACTCATTTTGGGACGCATTTAAGGTCGTGCATTTTTAAGGAGGTATCTGCACTCGCCACATGCTATGACGGCCCTCAGCAACCAACAGCAAAAAGGATGCCTCTCAATAACAAAATATAATCAAACCTTCCCGGAGGGGTAGGCGATTCTGTTTCATTGTTTTCTGTCTCTCGTAAGATCCTGATATATAATTTTCACATTTTCCACGCTGATATTTTCATGCAAGCTTGGCGACTCTGGGTAATTTTGATCTCACAACTCCGGCCTGACTGACCTCTCTGTAAAACTGCTTCCGACCTTTACGTAAGACTTTAAATTGGATATGTTAGTGGGAAGACACATGAGTCTATTGTAAATATTTTCGTAAATTGCTGGAAACTAACCAGCTAGCAATGCGTTGTTCGATAGTTATATTTAAATATAACTGCTATCAGATACATTATTAGCATAATATAAAAACGTTTATAGTATCGAATAATGTAAGATAGGTCTAATTCCCACTCCTTTCGTTGCCAATACATGGGTCATTCTATGTTAAGAGGTACTTTCGATGGGCAGGACAAAAAAATATATTTTTTTTATACTTACTTCCTAATTAACCTATTCATTGCTTAAAACTAAATGTTTCCTACATGCCCACTTAAATTTATTACAGCAATGTACGTAATTTAGTCACAATAAGTTCTAATATAAGTAAAAAGTCACTCCCCTGGTCTGTCCCCAAACCGACTTTATTTATAAACCAGTGATTATAAATGTATCAAAATTCAATAATTACTTTATCATCGTTAATTTTATACAGAACAATAACTTAGTCACAGTGTCTTATAAGTAAATTTAGTTATATTCCAATTTTTCATAAATAATATCAACGTCGAAATTTGTCCTTCGTCTTTCGTGTCTCGTCCCCTGGCTTTTTGTTTTAGTTCAAAAATCAGTTTTGTTTTGCTAGTTTTTGGAAGTTGTGACCTTGAGTGCATAGGATGTAACGTGAAGCTAGCAGGAAGCGGCGCGTGAGCCGACTGCGCAGCCATTTTAACGGCCATGTTAGTCACGCCGCTCGCTGGGTGTAGAACTGTTGAGTGAATGCAGTCTTTCCTCTGGTAAGTTTTATTTGGCAATTATTTGTTAAAATAACAATATTAACTTAAATATTCACTATGAATAGTGTGTACATTGTTACATTTGATTGTGAATTGCGTGTGAGAAATACTTTTACGACTATTTTAGATATCAATCGAAAATGTATCTCCTCTGGCGTATTTCCCCTGGCTCTTTAGATGGCAGGGGAGATACTTAATGGCCAGGGGAGATACATTTGTATGCGTTTTCATGAATAGTTCTACATTTTTTCTGATTTTTATTTGGCTTTATGTATATCTTAGCTTTACAATTTAATATGACTTTTTTACAGACAAAATGGCACCTAGAAAAAAATGACGCGCGAAGAAAGGCTCGAAAAAAAAGGATAGCAGAACGATTACGATACCAAAGAATTATAAATGACAAAGATATGTACGCTCTACAAAAAGTCAAGGAAAGGGAAAAGTATGAAAAGAAGAAAGAAAAAGGAGTTATTAAGACAGTCAAGCAAATGACTCCCAGAGAGCACCGGAAGGCTAGAAAAGTATGGAGAGAAAAAGCAAAAATTCGTAGACGTCGTTTAGCACTTCAAGATATAAGCAATGCTCCTGAAACACCACCAGGTTCGGATAATGAAGACACCACACCCCTCAAAATATGAACATGCGAGCACAGGCAGCACAGCAAAAGTCAATTCGAGCAAGAAAAGAAACCTAATAATAAGAAAACAAAAGGCTGAAATAGCTCAACTTAGGTCTGCAGAACTGCAGATAGATTAGTTGCGAGTGGGACCGATATTTTATCAATAGATGACTTAGCCAAAGCCCTTGAGAAAACCTGCCCAAATATTAAAATTTTCACCGTAGATGATGCAGACATATCTGAAAAAGCAGCAAAATTAGGTTCTACTGAAGGTATAAAGACTTTTTCAGGCAAGTTACCGGTTGCGTATTTATACCTAATTGCCTGACATTGAAAAGTTTGAGCTGCTTCTGTGACCCAGAGTTATGTCGTCATTTTCAATTGGGTTTTTGGATTATCCACAAACACGTCCTAAATTTCGTCTACGTGTTGATGACATATACGGTGCTAGTGATTCAGAAGATGAACCACTTATCAATTTCATATCTCAAGAACAAAGGAAGAAGTCTCAAGAAACACTACAGCATTCTGTACCTACCAGTATTAAAACCAATCTGCACAAAGATGATTCAAAGATTTCAACATCTGAAAAGGAAACATTCTGCAACGGGGACTTTGTACTGGTTAAACTTCAGGATACAAAAACAGAATATCGTTACGTTGCAATGTGCACAGGTGTTGAAGAAGATGATGAACTTCAAGTTATATTTTGTAAAATCTGTGATGTAACTGGAAAAAAGTTCAGAATTAATGATGACGATATTTCTTTCATCACCTGGGATCAGGTTTTAAAAAACTCTCCTCCCCTAACATAAAAATGAGAGGGCAGCGTATTTTTTATGAATTTAATGAATCTATTGATGTCTTTGAACGCGGGTTTTAGAAAAAGATTTTTTTTAGTTACCTTTTAATTAAAATGTTTTTATAGTTTAAGTACAAGAAGAGTTTAATACTGTTACTCAGAGAAGTTTTTGTTTCTTTTTATTTCATTATTGACTATTGATAGTAAAGTTATATATATTTTTGTTGTGTTGGAAAGGAAAAGTAAGAACCTTCTTATGTTTTGTACCTAGTGCTTAAGAAATATTTAATTTTATAAACAAAGACTGCTAAGAAATGAAGTCTGATTATAAATAAGTCATAATTAAAATAAAAATAAATAAATAAAGTTGATTCTTAAAAATAACCCTGTTTTTAATATGTCTATGTCTCTTCCCTGTCCATAAAGTATCCTCCCTGTGCATCTTGTCTCTACCCTGTACTGAGTATTTACCCTGGTCACTTATAAATCGAGATAAAACCAATAAATTGACTTGCTACTTTGTAAACGTTTTAACTTAATAGTTACCATAAAAAAAATGTATACTTAAGTCAAAATATTAAAAAAATACCATGCCGTCACTTCATACAACATATTACCTCTTACTTAACTTAGAATGACCCACATAATTAATTCTTGTCTCATCTATCCGGTGAAGTTGTGAAGGCCACTGAAGCAGACATTGTGCAAAAATAATAAGATATGCACACCCTTTGAAAACAGGTGACTAATATAGTCTAAACGTTCGGGGGCGACGATCTTGAGTCTAACGTTGTTTTAATCATACTAAAACCAAATGGGGAATATTATTAGAATCTATCGCGAAAATCCGAAAAAGCATCTTAGTAAACAGATCCCCTTTTTTCTCTAAATCCGTTATTATTATCCGAAAATAGCAGACAATACGTTTTCGATTTCCGATTTACAAAAAGCTCATTATTGGCCTCGTCTGCCGAGTAACACCCCAGGTGTTACTCTAGGTCAAGCGCCTGACTATAGTTTTCAGTGTCTATTTTTTATCAGTCAAGGACTTATGATAATTCGAAATACCTACTTATGAAAATGTTATTTTAAAACGAATGATCTTGAAACTTGATACCATTTTGTAGTGACAGACACTAGTTATTACCAATATTTATGTACTCAAATGTCAATCAATCACCAAATTCTACTTGGTCTTTAAAAAGGTTTTATCCACTCTTGGACCCTAAAAAATGAAGTGTCCACTGGACCTTCAAACATACTTCGATCTCGGCCCTTGGAGGACCAGAGCTGACTTCATTTCAATTAAAAGATTGCTCCGTTTCATATACCTACATATGAGTAAAATCCTAAAAACCGACCTTCAATTTAAAGCTCAACGAAGATATTGTTTTGAATAAAACGTTTATTGGTTTTATTTATATGACCTCATAGCCCTCGTTCGAAGGTCGGGAGCTTTCACGTCTGAAAAATATTTTCTATTGTCTGTTTTCTAAACTATGAAGGACTTAAATGACGTGGTTTGTATTTTTCTAGGGGTTTTTTAAGTTATAATATGTATATATTTACAAAAAAGGATATAAGTATGTTTATCAGTTGTTTAGTAGGTACCTACTACCTATCGAACAAGATCCTTGTTTAGGTTGGGGCTAGATGGCGCTATGTGAATGTTGGTATAAAAAAGCGGGCGAAAAAAGCATATCAAAACCGCATTTACAACATTGCGGGGGCATAACTTCGAATAATTCTTAGAAGCATAATACCACAAGCGGAAAATTACGTCACAATTTTATCTGGCTATTTTAAAAGTGTGCCAAATGGGTTTACGTAACGTTGCAGATCGGATGCAGAGGTCCATTCAAGAGCCCCCCCCCTCCCCTCCTGGGGCTCCGCTGCACCCCCCCGTCCACTACTGTGCCCATGAACGAACCCACCCCTTACCACCCCCCTAGCCACGCTTGTTTTGGAAAGTCTGCCGACTCTAAAGTCATTATCAGAGACAAGTACTTTCTCAATGAATGTTTTACCGCGTCGTCGGAAAGAATACTGTCATATATGTAAATATAAATGCGAGTTTTTTTGTCATTTTTATTTACTATGGTATACACTTATTTATTTATATTTATTTATTTATTTATTTAATTCTTTATTGTACACTGAAATACACAAAAAAAACAAAAAAAAGAAAAAAGAGAGTACAATGGCGGCCTTATTGCACATGGCAATTTCTTCCAGGCAACCTTAGGATGGAGAAATCAAATACATAGGAATTGGGGCAGATTTATGAACATTACTTATTTATTAATCTGGTATTTATTATGTTAGTATAGCAAATAATAACTTTAACATTTTCATTTAGTGTTTTTTTTAATTGAGGGGAAACAAGCTCACATGGTGGTAAAAGACACCATTGCTCAATGTACATTTGCAATACCAGAGAGCATAGAAAATAGGAATGTGATCATTATTTTGAAGTCACACAGTGCCTTGTCAAAAAAAAAACTAACTACGATAATGATTACAACTACTCCTAAAGAGAGGAAATAATAAAACCCCCGGTATTTCATTACCATTGAGATATGGTCATAAAAATTCATAGTGTTCATCTCATCAATAAAACATTTTCATCAGAAAGAAATGGTAGTTTGTATCCGTTTGAAATTTTTATTGAAGTGCTGCAGTTCTCTTTAATTATTCACAAATGCTGATGCAATCAATGCTGTGTGATAATTTCAAATATGTATTTCACATAATATATATGTAGTTACTTACAACAATATTTAGAAAAACAAAGTACTGAACTTAGCATTTTATGCAAATTTCTGGCAAACAGTCCCTGTTAAACTAGATCTCTTTAATTAATCTCAAATCAAAATAAAATTTTCTTTATTGTGAATAACAGGTAAGAAAGAGATACATTTAAAAATAATAATAGAAACACAAATAGATCTTGTCATAAATCTATTTGTTACCCGCTCAAACATAGCATGTGTACAAACAATAGATTCATGTAGTGTGTGTTGCGAGTTTCCACCCATGCTACATACAACCGCTTATGGGGTAGAACCACACTACCCCATCATTATTAACTATCATACACAGCACTACACTATACAGCTCTAAGCAAGCCCAGAGTCAAAATTGTTATTTGGCAGATGGTTATCATATGTCTGGGAGGTTGGCATGAGTCCAGTCATATTTCAATTTAATTGTAATTTTTGGAAACATAACATAAATGAAAAAAAAATTCAATATATTGCTATGATTAGGATATTTTTTTTTACCTGAGAAAAGCTACTGTCTTTTTAATGTTAATATTTAAGAAGATGAATGTGATGAAAAAATCTTGGTTGTTCAAACATAAATAACTGGGAAAACATTTTGTAACAATATTATATAATTACATTAAATAAAAAAATTCTATCCTTTTTTTTAGGTAGCCAAAAGTAGACTTTGAATATTTTTTTATATGAATGTAGGGTGTACATTAAACATGTATTTTTAGGAAATGTAGTATTTCAATGAAATTCACTATAAAGAATCTAGGAAGTTACTGTTCCTAGGGTTTAAATATACATTTTCAAATATTTGTTATTTTACAAGCAGTAAAATATTCAAATAAATATCTCTCTGGAGACCGAAGATCTGGCAGCTACCTTGGTCAAAGAATTAGTTTAGCGATTCAAAGGGGTAACGCTGCCAGTGTCTTCGGAACTTTACCAAAGGAGGATTCTTTTAATTATTTTATTTAGTTATTATATTTTTTTTATTTTAGTTATAATATTTAATTTTTAAGGTTTTTAGTTGTTAGTATTGATTAATTATTATTATTATTTGTTAATATCTAGGTTACTTAAACTTTGTGATTAATTAATTATAACGAATATCTCTCTTAAGAGTGAAAATATAAAAACAATTATTGAAGTTTGGTGAAACAAACCTCATTGTCACAATTATATATCAGGAAACATAATAATAGCAGTACTAATTATATTTGGCTAATCTTTTTGGGAAGACACTGGCTTCCATAACACAGTTTATACTAGTTTGGCAGCCAGGGTTTCATACTTTATTTGTAAAACTGTTTATTGGTGCAAATAAATAAATAAATTAAAAAAAAAAGAAAAAATAGCAAACTCATTAAATAAAATAATAGGTTAATATGTGTTGACTCATTTTGGCGGTGGTGGTAGTGTATTCTTTATTACCTATTTCCTTCTTTAAAGCACTTTTAATAGATGAAATAATGGACCATTACTGCACTGCAAAATTACTAAGTTTTCCTTGTGGTGTTATTTGCTAGTGATTCTATTTTGCTGCATAAAATTATTATTAAATTTGAAATTGCATATAATGGTACAGTCTCAGTGTACATGTGATATTTATTTTATGCCTTACACACACGAAACTGTTTTGACATTTTTCTAATGACTTACCATCATGAATAAAAAAAATTAAAGATGTAAAAATAAGTTGAAAATTAAAATATTTGTAATTTCATTTTAGAAATAATCAGCACATTATGCATAAACTTATTTCTAATTAGAAAAAAGGCTAACATACATTTTGCTTGCAGTATTTTAATTGGCTGTCCTGTGTCTATAATCATATAAGTCCTGTTAGAAAAATAACAATTAGAAAAAGTCAACATGGGACCCATAATTACTTTGAAGTCCTACAGATACACTATGATTATTTTATATTATGAAAGAAAGCTTTGATTGTTTACAGTATTTTTTATCAAGTTCAGTGTAAGCGCGAAAATAAATTTAAAAACACTTACCTAGGTCGGTTTTGCATGTAGTATTGACCGCCGAAAATAAAGGCCATGTAGAGCCCCACGTAATAGAAAGCCACAGTCCAATTTTCGGTCATCCACTTCCTATACTTATTATGTTGGAATTCATTTTCAAATTCAAAAACATACGAATAATTCGGCATAACATCCAGGTTGTAAGTCATTTTTGACTCCATTTTTGAGTATAAACTAGTCCAAAAATGTATCACTGAATTTAGCCGGCACTCTGAGTATTGTTTTTCCTCAGAATTTAACACTGATCACAGGTAGCTGATTTAACCTAAAATTATCGCGATACTGGGAGTATCGTTATATCACAGGTGACAAAACGTCAATATTCCGATGGGGAGGCAAGGCGTACTGCCTCTGTGATTGTAATTTGTGAAATGACCGCGGGGCGTGTGCACGTAGACTATTTAAGAGAAGTGACGAGACGTCGGCCGGATTCCGAACCTTTTCGGCTCGCCACTGCAGCAAGATAGAAATGAATGAAGTCACAAGATCACGCCACGCCGCCGCCGCGTCTTGACTTCATTTTCTCTTGACATGACAACTGAAGTGACAGTTTACTCACCCCACCCGGCAATGGAGTTGCCATTGCCAAATAATTCTGGATTTTTTCTCATATAACGTTCAGAAAACGAATAATATTTATATTAATATCTATATATAAAATAATAAAAGTGTTTCATTTTTACATTTAGAAAAACTCTTTTCGACTGACTTGAATGACCTAGACAATTTTTTTTGGACCATTAAAATATTATACACAAAGCTTAAACCTGCCACTCAATCAAACACATTGAATTGTGTAAAACATTTATAAATGTTTTACTTACTTAGATATTCGTGTAGTGATTTCATTTCTTCGGAAGCACGTACACCGTCCGTCCAATCTTATGATGATATTCGTGAACATCTACCATCCCCTTTGGGCCCTGTGCCCCGTCGTTAAACGATACAGGTTGATGATGATGTATAAATATAATCCCTGGATTATATGTATGTTACAAAATAAACGACTAATTACATCCGTTATTTTAATGCAATGTAATTAGCATTGGTATACCTACGAGCAGTGACGAAGCGAGGTCTTACCTAGGCGCGGGCGAAATGCCTTAACATGGCCCTTTGACGGTATGTTTGACCCAAAAGTTCCATTCTTTTTCATTTAACGGGTTAGTTATTTTAAGACTTTTTGGGTCTATGACGTAGTAGTAAACTTAGGTAACTTTTATCCAACTTTATACTACGTATTTCTTACGAGTCGTTTTTTGAAGCTTTAGTTCAGAATTGAACTAAACGGCAGACATTTTTTTAGCACTTTTCTCACATCTAATGGTGGACTAATGAGACCTCCAATTAGTTTTACTTAAAATTTATACCTACTTTTTATTTTGTCTTAGAGGACATTATACCCATATACTTTACGTCCACCACAGGCACTGGTCATGGCAGTACCTCTCACGCTTTTCGGCAGGATGTATCACGGTCAAGTGCGGTTACCTTTTCTCCCAAAAGTTACAAGTAGTTATCTTGTAAATAAAAAGTAATTTCTTTATAAAACAAGGCGAAAATAATAACAGATTTGCGTAAAAATGACCTTTATTATTTAGTTAGACGCGCATCTTTTGAAAAGTTTTTTTAAGCAAGCGTAGAACAGTTTGGAGGCTTGTATGTAATGACAATATAAAATAATAATTTTATTAATTCGTGAATCAAATGGCCAAAACTAGACGGATCCTGTAATAATATATTTAGGTATATGTGCATTTACAAAAAAATGAGACCTGTTTTACAAGGCGCGTCTTTTTAGCATCATTGACTTAAAATGATACTTTAAAAATATTCAAAAATCTGAAACAAGCTTTGAATGACGCCTTTTACAGCAAGTCGAGCAAACTTTAACATATTAGCGAACCTACGCAGTAGCTCGTTGCCAATAGGTAATCTCGACTTTGGCGGTTCAGGTTGCTTGGTAAACTCAGCCTCAGTACCATTGTAGTACGTGTACATATAGAAAGCTGCAGATTTCCCGATGTTGATGACCTTGTGGAAAGTTCCAGAACCCACGGCCACCCGGTTTCCTTTGAACAACTTGTAGGACTGTCCGCTGGCATCGTTCACCTCTGGTACGTAAGCTACATATCCCTCGAGAACTGTGAGCGTGACGTTCTTCAAATCGGTCGGAATGAACTTTTCTTGCCTATAACCTGTAAAGATCGACTTGTAACTTTCTAAGTCTGTTAATTGTTACACAATTTATGTAAGTTAGTTATAGGCAATTCAAAACCTTCATAAATAATCTAATATTCAATTGGAAAAAAAATGTTAAAGCATTAAAAGCTTTAGCGTTAGTATAGTTTGGAAGGAATTAAACCAACAATGACCATTAATAAGCTGTTTTAAGGTATACTATTAGCATTACTGTGCTAAAGGTTCTATAATATTAAAGTAGTTTTGAATAATCGAAAGTTTGGACCTTTGTACGACAGCATTCATAATTTAGGTCCCGGATAACGATTGTGTGTCTGTGACGTTGTGTTTCATAATTTAATAAGATTCTGTAAAGGTAAATTTTGTCATGTGTGCCAAAAAATGTTGGTTGGTAACCTGTAATATGATAAAAGACTCGCTGTGGAGAATTGTTCCTACAATCAATAGATTTTCTTTTGTTATTTCGCGATAGCCAAGCAAGTAATGACCTTTTCATAATCCTACCATTAAACCGTAAAAGACCTTACCTGGAAAATCGGCAAAAAATGTCACATCACTGTAATCGCTCCAAGCATGGATATTATCTCTCAGAGCAGCCAGCTTGCTCCTCCAATGCAAGGCATGGTCCAACACCGGCATCAGGTAATGAGTTGCTTCAAACGGAGACCATTTAGCTCTCAGCAGGTCTACTTTTGGATCGAACATTCTTTGCACGAACCGTCCGTTCATAGAACACCACACGTCTATATAAATGGATATATTTTTAAGGCTTTCCTTTCCCTGTTTAGATTCTAGAACTTTCCTTTTAAGACAATGCGCGTATTGGTAGACCATGTCGCCATGTCTCGTCCACCTATCGTTGGGCGTGAAGAGGTAAGGGTCTACGAAGAATTCCGCCCTTTTATCGTTATCTACGACTTTGACGACGACTGAATGGGTTTCCCATGTGTGCACCATCATATCCCAAGAGTAACCGTAGAGGCCGTTTGTCCAATTATTGTAACCCTGTAAAGTTGCGATAACAGATTTTAAAGCCGAAAAATCAACACGAGCATTATCTACGTGGATTATGATATACTTAGGTACAGACAAAATAAAGATCTTAATACTTCTTCAAGAAAGTACCAGTATCTGTTTGTAATCTACAGGCATCAAATCTAATGTCGTGTCAAATGTAAAAATTGATTATTACTGTAAGTTCTCTTTTTTATTCATATTTGTAAAATGGCAAACGTTTTTTCTTCCTTTAATATATATTTTATTTAGTAATGAGATTTGCTGCATCTCCAGCGCTGCCGTGGCGAAGTTGATGAATCATTAGAAACTGTAAATGACACACGGCAGTATAAGCTGAGGCAGGGCCCATTTGACCACAAATAACGTTTTTTTATTTTTTTATTTGTGTTTATTTTTGTTTCATTTGTCTTTTATTTTTGTTTAGTCTTTTCTTTTTCACGTATTTACTACTTTGGTTTATTTTCGTATAATTGTTTTGTTTTGTATTTGTGGTCAAATAAATGTTTTTTCTTTCTTTCTTTCTTTCTGCATAAGTCGATGATTTGCCTCCACAATATTTTTCAGTTCGTTAACAACGAAAACTAATTACGTGTTTTTGCAAAACAAATGTGGCATTTTATCCAGCCAAGATTTTAACTTGTAATCCTAGGTTTGTTAAGTCCACAGGTTACTAGCAAGGTATTTTGTTTGTTTATGAAGACTAAAGTTATGTATAGTTTTCTTTGTAATGTTTGATTAAATAGGTGGCAAACTCGGTACGGAGTCGTCTGGGTAGGTTCCACCGCAGTGCCAGATATCGTCCCGTGGTTTTGTACTTCTGTTTCATGATGAGGGCACTGTAGCTAGTGAAGTTGCCAGGTCTAAGATACCTAACATCTGTCGTCTCGGATGTACGGCGCAAGGCAGTTTTGACGAAAAGTAATGACTACCCTTCAACACTGTTTCTGACATGGTCAGGAGTATCACTTACCGCCAGGTGAGCGAGCTGAACGTCCCGTTACTTACAACATAAAAAAATGAGGCGTCATAACATTCAATGTGATTAGGTAACTGGTACAGTTAAGCAAATAACCAATATTGATTTACTTGACTGCAATTAGCAAAATTATATTTTATAGTGTTTATAGAATCAAGGTAGTTTTGTACAATTATTTGTTTTACCATACCATACAAGGAAACGGAAGGTGTCAAAGGCCTTGTATACTCAGAGCCGTATATAAGGACCTATTACTTGAATCATGGGCACAAATAACGTAAACTAGCACACATTTTCAAGATAATAGGTACATGATACTAGTTAGTCATGTGACCTAAAAACAATTTATTAGAATACATTTGTATTTACCTTTGTTATGAAGTGGGAAAATGGCAAAAATGTTTGTGTCACGACGTAAAATATTATTAAATATATAGTAGTCTTCTTGTATACTATATTCTCTTTTTTTATTTGTTCAGTAGCATTAGGTGTAGTTGTTGTTCTTTTTAAACATATTTTTTCAGTTTCTACATTGCTTGAATGTAAATGATCATAATCATCGTCCTTAACAAATACATCGTCATCTTCATCAATTTCATCATTGTTGCTTTTGTCAATTATATTCTCGTTTCGGGAATTTCTGCTACTTCTCCTTGATTTACATTCGTTTATGATAAAAAATGTAGCACAATGATTACAAAACTTTTCTGTCAGATACTGATACTGCATTTTTACAAACTGTATGACTAGTTTAGGCCAGTCGAATGGGTAAAATAACGGCATCGTAGCTAGGCATACCCAAGGGAACATACCTGAAATCAACGCAATAGCTACAAACAACAAACATTATACAAACTTTAAAATCGACAATTTTGACGACCCATTTCGTGTTGCGGTTGAGACGTCGACTGCAACACCAAGGATTCCGGGTTCAAACATTTGTGTGCAGGAACATGTCTGTTTGTAATGGTCTGGGTGTTTTCTCTGTATAATATGTATGTATTTACAACAAAAAATGTATATTAATATGTTTATCTGTTGTTTAGTACCCATAATACAGGCTTCATGCTTAACTTGGGGCTAGATGGGACTGTATAAATGTCAGTGGATATTTATTTATTATTATAAAATCAACGCGAAATCTTTCTCAAAATATATTTAGAAATGATTGATTATTGACTAATTGGTAGACTCGATACTGAATCGACTAGGTGCCAGATATCGGCCCGTCAAAAGGAGTGTTATGCACTTTTGTGTTTCGAGATGAGGGCACTGTAGCTAGTGGAATTTCCGGGTTTAAGAGACTTAAAATCCATCGTCTCGGGTGACGAGTGCAGGGCGGTATTGACAAAGAATAATTATTTATACAGTGACTGTTTTCTTCAATACTGCTCTGCCGTGTGGTCAGGCGTGTCACTTACCATCAGGTGAGCGAACTGACCATCCCGTTGACATTACATTATAAAATAAAGCAGCATTTATATTTTATCTGTGATAAAGCCGAGGAAATTAATAAGAATGTAACTTTACCAATACGGAAAAGCCTACTGTTCATCAGATGGAATAAAGCACAGAACAGCATGGCAAGGTGACGGGTGCGCGAGTACATCATCCACACCGCCACCGTCAGGTCGAAAAAGAAGATGAACCAGTGCACCACCAGGTAGTCAATCTGGGGCACTGTGAGGAACAATCTGTAAGACAAAAAATTGTAAGGAATAACTTAACTCTTGAACAGTCAAGTAGTTGTACCCCACGGTGTTATACGTGGAATAAGATTTACATTTTCACGAAGTAAAACGTGGACTATGAGTTAATCCGGGTTGACAGCTAAGTCCATAATAAATTTCATTAAAAAATCGCCTCAGGCGTTTTGACGTGAAAATGTACGTACATACATTAATAAACTTGCGCTTTTATAATATTAGTATGATAGGTAGAGCTAAATATTTTATCTATTAAAATATTTTATTATTTAAAAACAATACAGTCTTGGAATTAATACCATATTTTTAAGATAAAGTCTAGAGTAAATGAGAGGTTCACCCGCAGACTTCTAGCAGTGGACAAGGACGTCTTGAATTAGTATTTTTAGAGTTAACAATAAAGCATCCTTTCTAGTTTATACATATTTAAAAGTGTACCTACTCTATGGAAAAGTGTTAAAATTTTATAAATAGTATTTAAATTTAAGTGTAAACTTATTAAATATGTAAAGCGCATGTACAAGCAAAACAACAATATTATGTTAATATTATTTTGTTTCATTCTAATAATAAATGTGAGCAAAAATAATTATTACCTTCCCACACAGGTATCCATCAAATTGTCAAAACTCACTGTAGGTATCGGAATTTTTTGGTGTTCATTTTGTAAATAAGGAGCTGCATAAATATTAATAACGTCATATATGACTCTGGGCAAAATTAAGATTGTACATTAAAACTATTTATGTAACAGGACGGTAAAGACGCTCACCTGGTGGTAAGTGATACGCCTAACCATAATAGAGTGGCATTATAGGGACCAACAATTGATATACAGTTATTATTCTCCGTCAATGCCGCACTGCGTCCGGCACCAGAGACAACTAAAGTTATGTCTCTTATACCCGGAAAGTTTACTAGCTACAGTGCCCTCATTCTGATGCACAGAAGTGCGAAACGTTTCATTTTCACGGGCCGAAATCTGGCACTGTGATGGTACCTACCTAGACGACTCAGTAGCGAGTCTACCACCTAGTAAAAAGGCCTCAATCAATAATTGTAAACGTCGGTGGCACATTGGTGTGGATTGTTGCCTTCCAATCAGGAGAGTGCAGGTTAAATTCCCGCCACGCACCAATATCTTTCCAAAATTATATATACGTTTATCCGACGCTCTTACCGTGAAGGTAAACATCGTGAAGAAACCTGCGCACGTCTACGTAGAAATTCAAAGGTTGTGCGTGAAGTCGGCTAATCCGCACTAGGCCCGCGTGGACAACTAAGGCCTTTTAAGGGTAGCCCCGTGACCCTCGGTGGGTACGTTTACGAGCTAATGAGACAATCGCAATGCCAACAGTGACCTTTTAAAAGTAGCCAGTCTATCGGACCGGAGGACGTCCGACGATTTTTAGACGCGGTCTCAACCGCTGAGGTTATCTGTTTCAACGAACTCTGTTACGGTAGGTAACTGTCCTGTCTTTGACCACCCTTTCGGAGCTAAAGACGAGCTAGCATGATAAATCACAAATATATAGTCCAAAAAGCTTATATTTAACGCTTTTATTTCGATGAAGATCCTTATTATCATTACAGCATCTTAATGGTTCACCCATACATTACAACGGGGGTTCCCATTTGGCAAATAAACCCCTTAGATTAAAAATAGATGGGTTTTTCATTTCGAAAATAAAACCTTGGATACGAAGCAAGTTTAATAATATTAAAAATTAAAAAGTTCAAATGTGTCCATTGTACAAAGCCCCGCAATTCAGAGAGCTCAAATAATCAGGCGGATTTAGTCCAGTTGTCATTTTTATATACTTACTTAATTACTTAACTAGTAAACATTAACTGTCACAAACCTTTCCATTGTGTATAACTTGCTAGATCATTTTCGTTATTTTGCGAATGACCAAATCGGAAATTCGAGAAAATTCCCAAAACTTAAATATCTTTATTCATTAGGCGATGACGTTTTGATTAAGCGAGTGTCAATGCTTGTTTGGTCGACGTCATTTACAGGTTCTTTATTGAAGAATTGAAAACTGGTTTAATTATGCGTAAATATTATATTATAGATAATATATAGGAACGTGTATAGTTACGTAACCTTAAGATTATTTAAAACAGTTGTTTGCGAACAATGATATTCTGTATATATAAAGGTAGATACGCCACCCGGGTCTCAAATACGAACCGCCAAAGAGAATACAGTTGTAGGCTCTTTGCTTAGGTAAAAATACGCTTATGCGAAATATGTGTATGTGTGCTGTCGCTGCATTCGGAACACTTTTTTCAGTTGTTTAGTCAACATATCACGAATCTATACTTTAACATCATTGTTTGCGAATAGCAAAAGTTTGTAAGGTTAATATTTAGATGATTTATGGCCATTAAATTCGATGTTTATATATGCTATCGAAGTTTTGAGAATGTGATTCTGTCTGTCCAGTACTTTATGATAAAAGGGCACTTGTTTATTTCCCGATTGTAACTTCAAAACGGTAGATAGTTGTACAAACGTTATAGGAACACAGAGGTAGATAGCCTTGGTTTTGAACACAGATTAAACCTTGGAAATAAAATAAGATATTAATTCATTGTTGTTCATTGAATTAATATCTTATTTTAAACTTAGATGATTAAGAACTCCCCCGAGTTGTGAAATAAATGTTACTTAGAAAAACTATTGTTATGTGTCCACGATAGCGTATACACAAATGAAATAAACGTAGAAAATGCCTTTAAATCATTGCTAACCTATAACGCCCCATATGCGGTTTTTGCGTGGGAATCGAACCCGCGACCTCTGGATCTCGCAGTGACCTATACCTACCCAACGTTTAGATCACAAGTCCACGGAAGCAGATTGTATAGTATTAGGTACCAATTAGTAATTTGTTACTATGAGTGAGTCCCACCATGACACCACATACCGGCTAGTGAGCAGTAGCTTAGAAGTCCGAATACAAAATGTGATATCAAAATCATCATCATCATCATTTTAACCACATATGTCCACTGCTGAATGAAGGCCTCCCCTAATGATTTTCCCGCGGGCCGATCCTTAATAGTCATCCATCATGCTACTACCCGCCACCATAACCAGGTCATCTGACCATCTGGTTGGAGAACCTTTTTCGCCCACTTTAATAATCCTGTGGGCTAAGAAGAAAGAAAGAAAGAAAGAAGAAAGAAAGAAAAAAAATCTTTATTCAAATAAATCTGTTACAGATACTTTTGAATCGTCAATTGTTATTATTATCATATTTTTTGTGACTCTACCACCGGTTCGGAATAAGTAGGATCTTCGAGAAGAGCCGGCAAGAAACTAGGCTATGTCGGTCACCCTAGTTCTCCTACTGATATCCCCGTTTCGGATTTTATCGCGTAGGGAAACACCTAACATAGCCCTCTCCATAGCACGTTGAGCAACCTTGAGCCTATTCAAGAGATAAGAAATGCTTTTTACTAATAAAGTAAAAAGTAGTACTTTGTACCACAGGTACGGATGGCATTTTGCCGAGGCTTTGAAGCTTTTTGGCGCATCACTAGGTTTTGCAAAGTTCCGCACCGGATTTTTCTTAAAGTCAGGAGAAATACTAGTTATTTGACCTTGAAAACCTTGACCCTGTCAACCAACTTCACGAGTTATAGGTACTCAAACTGTCCTTCCTCAAAACGAACCAGAAACTGTCAATTCATTACGTTGGTTGAATTTTTAAATACAATAAATAAAAGCTTATGTCGATGACTTCATACTATTTTTTTTAAATCGTATTTGGATACATTTTATACTTTCATCATTTCAGCCAAACACCTCATGACTTCCACGCAAACCGATCCCTATCAGTAACCATCTATCTGCTACCCGTCATCTACGTTTCTATACGATGTTATCAGCTCATATACGTCCCCACCGAGAGGCATGAGAACACCCGTAAAGGGTGTACAGGCCTAAGTCTTACACGCGGGTTCAGTGCGATTTGGCTGACTTCAGGCACAACCTTTGAATCTCATTAAAGTCGTGCGCAGGTTTCCTCACGATGTTTTCCTTCACCGTAAGAGCGTCGTATAAACGTACATATAATTTCGAAAATTCTAAACACATGGTTCGTAGCGGGATTTAAACCTGCATCCTTCAGATCGGAAGGCAACAGTCCACACCAATGACGTAAAAGATATATGGGTATAGTATTATTATTTCTATATATCATAGATAATACCTAATAATAATAATAAATCAGACAATCAATTGAATTATTATCAGGCCGGATCTAGGGGGGGGCAGACGGGGGCATGTGCCCCGGGCGGCACGGTTCAGGGGGCGGAAAACCGACTAATAAACCACTCATCATTTACCTTACTTGCCCACGGAATAAATAATAGTATAAGTGCCGATATTTCATGGCCATAGAAATTCGACCAATACCCGGAGCGCGGAGTAAGGCATGTTACTCAACCATTACATTTTTTTTGCATAGTTCTAAATAGGCGCCCGCGGGAATCGCAGATCACGGTCAGCAGGCGCGTGCAGCCGCGATCTGAGGAATGACGCTGTATACGAAAACTCTTCGTCGGTCTCTATCCAGGGCAGCAGTGTATTATTTCGAAGTCACCTAGTTGTTTCTCTATGTTAATTGTCAACTTAGCTGCTTTATAGCTATATCATTTTTATGATGGACAGCTACAATTGAAAAAATAATTAAGATAAACATTTTAGCACCATTTCATTGCATCAAGCGACCACGTTTTTAAAGAAAATATACAAAATAAATTGGAAATAAAACGCCTTTTTCATCCAGTGTGACTTCAAAAAGCTGAGGCGAGTAGTCTTATTTCATTATAGAACTTGATTTATTAATATTGATTAAAATCAATACCAATAATTAATAACTTTTTCACGACTTTGCTTTTTTGCCGAGATTAGGATGGCTCTGAAACAGCTTAAGCGTTAAAAGTTCCCCGCGACGACGGATTTACCGCAGAGCTTTTGAAAGTAGGGGGCACGCCAGTGCTTAAGACCCTTCAGAAGCTCTTTAATTCCGGAATCGGTGATGGTGCGACGCCCATTGACGCCAAAGGTGAGGAGCAATGGCGTGGTGGTGCTCTTCTTCAAGAAAGGCGATTAAATTTTTCCCTCTCTATTCAATCTATCGCAGTCCACTGTTGGACATTGGTCTCCCCCATTTTACGCCAGATATTTTCCGGTTCTCCGTTTTTCTCATCCAGTCTCCAGCGACTTTTCGCAAGTCGTCGGTCCAACGGGCCGGAGGGCATCCTACGCTACGCCTGCCAAGCCGCGAACTCCGCTCCAGAATTGGTCTGCTCCAACGGCCATCGGTTCTGCGACATACGAGTACGTTACACACTGCCACTTCAGTTTGCTAATCTGGCGAACTATGTCGGAAATTTTAGTTCTCTTGCGGATAACATCATTTCTGATTTTATCTATAAGAGTCTCCCAGCATAGCACGCTCCATCGCCCGTTGAGTAACTTAAAATTTGTGAACCAATCCCATAGTCAGTGTCCATGTCTAATCTGCGTATGTTGGTATGGGTAGGACGTATTTCTCAAAGACTTTTGTCTTTAAGCGTTGCGGAATCGTCGACGTGAAGACCTGATGTAACTTGCCTACTAGCTTACGTGTTGAAATTGTGCCGGTCAAGTTTTGACCCAAGAAAGCGTATTCTTGGCCAATTTCGAGAAGGACGCCACCAACGTATACTGGTTATGACAATTCTGTATAAACGTTTATCAGAAACGCTATCGGTCTATAATTCTTCAAAAGAGTTTTATCACCCTTCTTGAAAAACAAGACGACGCTTCTGGATCACGCCTCCAGTGTCGTTCCCTGGTGGATGACGGCATTAAAAGAGCTCACCTAATGCCCTAAGGATGGGTTGTCAACCGGCGTTTAGGAGTTCTGTCGTAATACCGTCATTCCCCGGGGCCCTTCCACTTCAAGTTGCTCCAGTTCTGCACTAATTTCGCTAACGTCAACATCCGGGATATCCTGTAGGATATCTCGGATGTGCGTGCGCCACTAAGGCATTGTATGTATACAATGGTGCCTTAGTGGGGCACGTAGATCTTTGCTGTCTTTGGTCTGTGGCTGATGGGCGCTCGATGAATACAGTCGTCCAAAGAATTTCTCTATGGACGACTGTATTCAGGATCTGTTGGCGTAATGTGAGTAGTTGGCCATCTGCTATCTTAACCTTTACCAGAAAGCTGGTAAGCCAAGTGGTTTTTGGAAAACTTTGGGCCCCCTGTTCTCCTCAATAAGGTCCGTAATTAACCTTGTATTGAAACAGTAGAAGTCCCTACGAACGAGTTTTCGTATCCGCTTGGAGAGAGCCTAATATTCCGGCTATGATAAGTCAAAGTCAAAAGTCATTTATTAAAATAAGGCTTACAAAAAACACTTATGAACGTCAAAAAATATACATAAATACAATAAAAAAACATTTAAAATACTAAAGTCAAAATATTTTTCGGTGAATTAGAATTTCGATGCTTGAAAAAAAGCGCTTCAATGGTTTGGCCTGTTGAGAGAGAAACACCCAAGAAAACTCAACAGTGCAGCCTTTTTTTAGACAATTGCTTAATGTTAAAATATATATTATAAACACTGCTGATAGCTGAGCAGTTTAAGACCACGCATTTTTATCACATAAATATTCTTCAATAGTTTAGTGCCCTTTTTTAGAAAGGTGTTTTTTTATTCTAGCTTCAAAC